>JAAAKG020032309.1:0-19530 GCA_010014905.2 Druon quercuslanigerum
GTTTTATATACATGCATTAAGTAACTTAAGTAACCCACCAACTTTGTGCAATGTAGATTCAACGTTAGTTCAACGTTCATTTAACCTTATTTCAAATTTGTAAAATCCCCATAAATAATCGAAAATTTTCATAAATTTCCGGAAATATCTCAAAATGTCACAAAACCGTGTAAATCTCTAAGTTTTAAATATTCAAAGAAAACAAATATGAATGACCTGATAGGGATTAGCAAAAGATAACAGGCAAGGAAGGATTGATAACCATAATACATAAGCCTTTATACCTTCTAATGTAATTTTGATTTGATCACGAATTACAAAGATTATTATCTTATAGTTTATCTTTTTTCTTTTGAATCAATGATACACATGCTGTAAAGAATCTTCATTTGAAACATCTTCATGAAACCACCGTGAGATGATTTGGTATCTTTCGCCTACACGACATTCTTCCATTTCACTTTCGGTCATGTTTTTGACTGCACCGCTTATCATGTTTATTTTCATTCTCGCATGTTCTCTTTTAGCCGTATATATTTCTCGAAGAATCCCAGTATACTCCAGTATTGCAAAAACGTCACCGTTGGATGTTGATAATACAATATGTTCTCGGGTTGGCACGGGCACATATAAATTATCTTCTTCTCGTAATCGCAGTGATTCTTTGGCAGGAATAACGTATCTTCAAAATTCGAATCTCCGATTCTGATTTGTCTTAGGAATAAGCCGAATATATCCAAGTTTTTCAATTGCACATCCAAGCACTCTACCAGAGGGAGGCCTGCCCGGTGGAGACCTCTGTCTGGCAGAAAGGGGAGGCTCCTGAGAAAAAATTCGGTCAGGTGAATCTTGTGTTGCAGAAGAAGCAGAACCAGGATTACCTTCCACATGAGGACTCCATGTGGACTGTAGTGAATCGCGATTTGCAAAAGCTTTGATAAATCTTTTTGGGAACATTGGGTATCTCGTCCCTACTGGACACTCCTTTAATTCATCTGGTGTCAAATTATTAACTTCCCCGCTTATCATGTTTATTTTTACTCTAGAATGATGTTTGTCTGTCGCATAAATTCCACGAAGAGTCCCAGTATAATCCAATGTTGCAAAAACTTCACCATTGGAAGTTGATAATACCATATATACTTGGTTTGGTTCAAACAAATAGTTCATCGTATCTATTCGCATTCGAATTCCTCTAACGTCAGGAAAAACGTATCTCCGAAATTCATATAGCTGGTTATGATTCACGCCAAAAATAAGCCGAAGATATCCAAGTCTTTCTATTGCACATCCAAGTACATCATGAGAAGGAGGCCTGCCCTGAGGTGACTCGGCCCTAACACAAAGAGAAGGCTCCTGAGGAGAAGTTCGATCAGGTGAATGTCTGACAGAAAAAGAAGAACCAGGATTACGTTCGCTATTAGAATTCCATTCGGACTGTAGCGAATCGGAATTTCCATAAGCTCTTATAAAACTTTTTGGGAAAATTGGGTGATCTTAGCCTACTGGACAAAGGCTAATTTCGTCTGCAGTCAAATTAGCAACTGCGCCACTTATCATATTTATTTTTATTCTCGGATAATATCTTTGTTTCCTAAATAGACCACGAAAAACCCGCTAAGATCTAATATTGCAAAAATGTCACCATCAGGGGCAGATATCACAATATGCTCTTTGTTTGGCACAGCCATATAGGAATTGCGGATTCCTCGTATTTTGATTAATTTTTCGGCAGGGAAAATGTATCTTCGAAATTCGAATTGAATGTGAAGATTTTAAAGGGGAATAAGCCGCATATATCCAAGTTCTTCAATTGAATATCCAAGTATTTTAAAAGAAATAGGCGTTCTAGCAGGAGACCGGGACCTGTAACGAGCAGGAGCATCCTCTGGGGAATTCCTGTAAGGCGCATGTTGGTTGCTAGTAGAAGAAGAAGAAGAAGAGCGACGATTATATTCGCTATCAACACTCCCGCCGGTCCGTAAACTGCATTCTGCAAGCAGAAATAATTGAACTGAAGTCAATGCTTTTTTGCAGAAAGAATCATTTTGCTGATGGAACTAAATTTACTGAAAATAATTTTTGAATATAATGACTCTCAGTCGTATATGTTTCATTTGCAATAAAAATATATTTTTTTTAGGTTTTACTGTGAAATAACACTTATCGTACAATAATTTAAATATGCCTAATAAAGAATTACATTTCACTTATTTTAGAAATCTAGAAGAAAGATTTGAGCTTCAAAACATTTAATGTAACATTGCTGCGGGCACACTCCGTTCAAATTTAACATTGTTAACCCTCAAACGGCACACTAGTGCGAATTCACACGAGAAATTTTATTACTTTGGTGACATTTACGCAGGCACAGCCGCAATGGTTTACCACACTGTATAAAATGTATGTGTTAAATATGCCTAATATATGCTAGATGTTTATTACATATTCAGTATGTTAAAAATTCAATATTAACATTGC
This sequence comes from Druon quercuslanigerum, assembly GCA_010014905.2. Classification (NCBI taxonomy): domain Eukaryota; kingdom Metazoa; phylum Arthropoda; class Insecta; order Hymenoptera; family Cynipidae; genus Druon; species Druon quercuslanigerum. Next base: position 2,482 of record JAAAKG020032309.1, read on the forward strand.
AAAAAAACCGATTCAAACTAGTGTACCGTTCACATCAATGTATTGTGAGGTGGCATTATAGCCCCCACACAAAAACATAATAAAAATAAATACTTATCTTTTGAGATCTTTCTGGGAAAACGAGCCCAGATTAGCGAATCCACAATATAATTAAATTTAATGCCAACCGCGGAAATTCTTGATTTTATATTGATTATTTTTAAAGGTGGTGATCTGCGCGTTGACAGGAGTCAGCGCACCAACCGTGAAGAAGTTTTTTAAATTAAATAGTTCTCTTCAATTTTTTTTGTGCAACTTACAAAAAAACTGTCAGTCATTAAAATTTATTTATGAAATACTCTTTACACTGTTCATCCTGTGTATCCTTTGCTTAACCATGCTAAACATATTTCTTTAAAATCAAACAGTTTTTAAATATTTTACTCACTGAAAAAGAAATGATTAGATTTAAAAACATTGCAATTAAAATAGAATCTATGATGTATTTTTTTATTTTTTTAGGCTAAGGTATTTTGTTTTTTTGTTATTTTTTCTAATTTGGAATGCTTGAAAAAATGATAATACATAGCTAGCCAGCATAGCAGCTCGTTTGTTTCGTTTTTACTCGGACAATCAGTATCTTGCATTTTACTCTCAAGAAATTTAGTTACGCGTTTATTTGACAGATTTGTTTGTTCCTTTTTTATTCCAAAAAATTTATGTTTTATTTTTACTGCCAAACTTTTTATGCTCCATTTTTACTTTTAGTCGCCTAATTTATCACATTAGAAATCTTATTAATGCTTCAACCTCAAAATTAATTTTGATTTCTATATGGGTAATGTGTGGCCATGTATATGTAAAACGGCATAATTTTTGACGACACAGACTGTAAAAGCAAAAGTATTATTTCAGGGATGATTTTTGGATTGAGAAAAAAGAGTCTCAGGTGGTACTAAAATGAAATCATTGGTGGCTGAGAGGGGGACTTAAGGTTCACTTCACTGTTCTGGGAAATAGCCACATTCATTCATGTAATATATAAAATATATTAGGAATTATATATATTCAAATATAAATATGAATTATTATTATTATATTTACCAATAGAATTAACGATGACCGCCAAAGTGAAAACAAAAGTATATATCACCCGCATTTTCGCAACGGAAAAAACTGATTATTGCTTTAGTAAATAATTTGGTTAACAAGTGGTTTAAAGAAATATTACATCACATCATCAGAGTAAAAATATATGCATAAGTAGCTTTGTATAAGTAGCCATGTTGTGCTTCGCAGATATGGATATCGTTTTAAATTTTTTATCAGCATTATTATAATGTTATTGAAATCAGAATAATAAATCATCTAAAACTAAAAAGAAAAGTAATTGTTAAATTAAGTGGAAACGATAACATAATAAGATACCTGTTCTTCCATTTGTACTAAATGATTCAAATCCAACATCCTAAGCACAAAAGTACGTTACTTACTTCCAACGTTAATCAAATTCAAACTTTCAAATCTGATAATTTAAACGTAAAAAACGGGACCAATGTCATTCTCAACATTAGGAATGAAATGATTTCAATGTCAAAGCTTATAATAAGAAATTTTTACATTTTCATCATAATAAGACGGTATTAGTTTTATGTAAAAACTGATATTATATTTTAGTTTTAATTTCTTCATTAAATTCATGATGCACATACTGTAGAGAATCTTCTTTTGAAACATGCTCAGTAAATTGATGTAAGTAGATTGGGTTATTTTTGCCTACTTGAGATTCCCTAATTTTATCTTAGGTCATATTTAAAACAGCAAAACTTCTCATGTTTTTGTTTATTTGGGCGAATGAATTTTTCTTCTGACAGGTTACATTGACGAACCTATTCCAAAAACTTATAATTATCACTTTCTCTTTAATTAAACACTCGCTGCAAAAAAAATTTTAAACACTGCTGTGACGAAAAACAACACCTCCTGTCAACGTCCAAACCAAGAAGCCGAGAGCCATGTTACGCTCGATCAGTCACAGATGGCGACACGGGTGACAATATAACCTTCAAACAATACAAACGTATAATAAAATGACCATTAAAATTGTGTCAAAAATATATTTAATCCATTCTACAGTGTGATTAAACTATTGCTAGTGCCATTAACTTTGAGATTTTCACGTATTTAGCCATAGTATCTGAGCATTAACCCAAACTGGGTCACCCACCCAAACTGTGATATTTACCTTATCCTCCAATATTGCAAAAACATCACAATTGGATTCTAATAAAATTCTAAGTTTTTGGATTAGCACGGACGCATACGTACTGCGTTCTACTACCAAAAAAATTGGTTTATCGTCAAAAAAAACGTATTTTCCAAATTGGAATTAACAGTGGGTCACAAATTTACATAGGACACCAAATTAGCATAGGGTCCAAAATAGACATCGGGTACACATTTGATATAGGGCACAAAATATAAGCACCTAAAGCTACAAAGCCCTTTCTTGAAGGCTCTCGGTGCCTACTTCGACTAATCTCCGTATAAGGAAAAATTGCAAACATTTTTGGACAACCGACACAAGATACCAAAAAAAAATGATTCTTTTAAAGGACGCGTAGCTTTCTTTTTATTCGTCAAAAGTAACATTTGAGCGAAACATACATTATTTTTTTGAACAGCACGAGATAGAATGAAACGTTCATTCAACAAATTATTCCTCAAAATTATATGCAGAATTTTGTTTGGAATTATTTCTTTATAGGACGTATTTTTTTAATTCGTGAAATTCTTCCGATAGTCCGTCTTCCAATAATTTATAAGTGTCTTGGAACTTTCATTGCAGATAACGTATATTCTCAGTGCGACGTGAATGACATCCTCAGAGAATAGTGTTGCATTCAAGCCGAGAAAATCGGTTGAGGAAAACCTCGCTCGACTTCACTCGGCTCCCAAAACGTTTTTTCCTATGCCCTTATCGGCGAATCTCTGTTTTGATCACGTCACATCGAGACTGTTATTTAAAAAAAAATTATTTTAAATACAGTACTCGATTATGTCAAAAAGATTTTATCGAAGGGATAGTGTTTTGCCGTTTTATTTTCAGTATGTCGACGATTCCTTATTATATGTTCTTCTGGCAAATTTGCACATGATCATTGATGCTTTTAAAAGTTTTTATTCAAAACTTTAATTTACAGATGAAATAGAGCAGCATAATAGAATTATTTTGTTTGGACAAAGAAGTGATTAGCGGACGGGATGGTGATATCATTACCAATTGGTGTAGCAAGAGTACATATTCAGGAAGAATTTAACATTTCTTGTCTCCTCATCCATTTCAAAACAAAATTGCATTAACGAAGAATTTAGTTGAGAGAGCTCTAGGTTTCTCCCATTGTTCCTTGCATACAGGAAATTAGAATACTGCCCACAAGAGTTAATTTTTTTGTTAAATTTCTAAAACTGTCAAACGTATGGTGAAAAAGTTTAAAATTCATCCTATTAGCCGTTTATTATTTAAAATGGATTCAGTGATAAATTTTTGCCAAGATCCTTTAGATACATTTGAAAAAGGCGGTGTTGACTACAAGATCACTTGTACGATCTGTAAGATGAATTACGCGGGACAGACTAGCAGACTTCTTAATACTAGGATGGTGGAACAAAAAAGTGATTTATGTTTAGGACGCTGTTATAAAGAGTATTCTTGCCAGGTATACAAAGGAATTTGTTGATGTTGACAATGAGTTTCACTGTGGTAATGTTAAAATTGTAATTAGTGAAAGTAATGAGAAAAAGAGAGGATTCATAGACATTCATTAAATTTAAAAAACAAAAAAGGTTATCTATTAAATTAAAAACCGATTTGGATAAATTGAACAAAAGTTATGCTAACATGATTAATAACATTTAACGGTAAGGTTTTATGAATCTTGTTTTTCTTTTACTTTCGCTATTTCGGATGTATTTATGACAGATATTTTCAGTGTGCTTGCAACAGATTCACCTACGGACCCTTATACTATTATCAGGTGTCAAAGAGATAGCACCAGTTCTTCGGTGCTTATTGATAAGTGTATGCCGTTTTTCTCAATAGCTGAATTTGCTCATTTCTAAATTTTATTTTTACGATTCCAAAGTTACACGTGCGGTCTACATAGCAGCCTGACTGTTTTTTAACTTCTAAATTATATCCTCAACTTCAGTAACCCAGACTTTTTCAATTGAATCTTCTACCGCATCGTGTTCTACATCGCAGTTGTGGTGCTTTATTGAATTAGGTCCTAATAATTTAGAAAAAGAGTCTCTCCAAGCCAAAAATTTAATTTTGGGTTTTCACTAAAACTATAAATTTTTAGCCAAAAATGGATTTCTTCAATTTCTAGGTGAAAATATTAATATATGCGTCTTGCGCTTTGCGCTCAATGATGCATTCACCTCGAGCTACGGGCTCGGTCTTTCTATGTATCCCACATTTGTGCGCAAGCCTTTTAAAATTAAAGGTAAAGGCATCGACAAATATCATTTGGTGATTGTGAATTCTCTTTTGTTAAAGCTCCTTCGGCTTTTACGAAAAATTTTCATTACGTATCTCAGGCTTTCGCAATTGCTTTCGTTGAAATTGCGAACTTTTCTACATTGTTTTCAACTTTAATATATCAAATGTATATTATATTTATTTCTGCATGCTAGTCTAGGGCTGTTTTTGTGATAGTATTACCATTCGTAATAAGCATTAGTTTTGGAATACAAGTATTGTTATTGCCTTATTTTACTGTATATTATTGTTGCTGTATATACTTTTATTATGTGTATTCTTTACCACACATTTATTTATACTTTTAAATAAATGGAGCGAAGCGAGGATAGTTTTTGTTCCCAGATTTCGAAATTTAAAATATTTACCAGATTTATTACTCATATGTAACACAAAAAGCTATAATAATTTTACATAGCATTCCAAGTCTTAAAGAAATTTTTCTTCAGAATATTTTTGGAAAAAATTATTCCGAAAACATTCTATGATTTTATGTAATCAAAAACAAAACTTAGATAAAAACATACTATTTTTTGTTGTTATAAAACATCTAAACATCTAATTTTACTATATTTTCACTCCAAGTACTAGTTTCTAGTAACTAGTTTCGAAGTCCCTCAAATCAAAACTGTTCGCCAGAATGCTTTCAACTGAAAACTGGCTCTATTTGAAATTGTTTTTGGAAAATTTAAGATTTCATTTTTAAAGATGCTCTATATTTTTAAAAATTTTATATATTTAAATATGCTTTTTGTTCTTAAAGCATGGAAGAGAAAAATTTAAGCTTATTTCATCCTAGCATGCAAAAGTTTCACTTTTAGCCTATTATTTTTACAAGGAATCTATATTGTAATCGGATAATAATATAAATTCTTAATGTCTTTCCAGGCTAGATGGATCTATGAATTAAACATTTTTTTAAAATAAATTCTTTCTGAAAAAAATAATTTTCTTTCTCTCTGCTAGGGTTCGAACCATAGAACCTTCGATTGCCTGTCGTGAATGCCTGTCAGAGAATACCAAAAATGCTTTACGTCTTTTCCGACTAGGGCGAGCAAAGTAATGCGCATTTTATTTTTATTTCAAAAATTTGCTAGTGCAAAATATCAACCAATTATAGAGGAACTTTTTGCAGAGCTGTCGGTGTAGAAGAGCTTATATTTAGGACTTTCTATGCTTCTCGCAAACTTTTTTTGAAATAATAAACTTTTATGATTTTCAGGAATACAGTAGCTATTTTGATTATTTTGTACCTTTCCTGTATTTTCTATTGATTGAAACCAGATTACAGTTGTGAAACATTTTTGACCTTGTTTGAACAATAAAAGTCTATAATATTGCGAAATATATAGAGGCTGCGTAACTCTATCGAGATATCGTATTTACAAGTTATTGCTACATAATGGAAAAAGTATAGTTTTACTGTTTATACGTTTAATTTATTAAAATCATCTGAATACAAATCATCTAAACTCAAATGCGTGTTTATTCAAAAGATTAATCTTTTTGTTAAAAATTATTTTTTTGGTTAAATATTCAACACTTTTGTTCAAAATTTTTAATTGAAACTAAATAGTTGAATTTTTAACCAAAAAATTGCATTTTCCACTGAACAGCCTTATAAGCATTTCCCCCGAAATTGACCCAGAATCGAACAGGTGTTTTGTCGTCCGCGTGGCTGAGCGACAGATAAATTTAAATTTGGGAATCGTTCGCTCGGTTTGCTTGCAACCTGCTGGTTGAAGCTTTGCAGATAACATATTTTTTCGTGCAATGATGTTGGTGCTTGATTTTTTCTTCTTGTTTTTCTTGCTTACTCGACATCATAAGCTATAGGAAAGGCTTCATTTAGACATTTTGGATGTTGATGTCTTATGCTGATTTCATATTCTTCTCCTGTTTTTTGTAAAAAAGCATCAACTCTTAGTTATCTCTCTAATCCTTGTCGAATATTTAATTCAAAAGAAGATATTTTCACTCCATCTAAATGCTGTCGAATTTTGTATTGCATTTTAACGAACCTATTAATAAAGCTGTCTGATGGTTCAGTTGCTCCCATTTGACAGGTTTCTCCTTGTCGATTAGGAGAAATGTAGGTATCGCTTTTTCCGAATATGATTTGTAGTCTATTGGACAAGTCTTCGTAGTTGGCAACACCATCTATTCTTATTGAGACGGCTGATCGTCGTTTTAGTTTTTAGCCCCTTAAAATTTGTCTTTCATTCGTTTTCGTTCTAGCTTTTTCTTTTTCAATTTGCTGAATAAAGTTTTCACAGTTAGTTTCGTCAAAGTCTGAAACCAGGCTGATGGTTCTTTTAAAATTAAATTCGCCTTCAACCATACTAGTTGGATTCGCATATTGATTTTCATAATCCCTGTTTTAATTATGTCCAGCATCTTCTAAGTTATCTAATCGTGCAGTGATTATCTCTAATTGTGAGATTATTAAACTAAGAGCATACTTTACTAAAGTTCTAGTGAGAGATACAGGTCGTGACCTTTTTTTTGTATCGAATACTAAACTACCACTTGTCAGATAGCTTGAAGATTGTGATGAAATACATTTTGGGTTTCTTTAGTTCTTCCAAATATCAGCCATCATAAATAATTATTTATTATTATTTTATTATTTTATATTTATTAAATATTATTTCTTTAATTAATCATAATAATTGTATCATAAATGATACAAAATTCCTTGGTTTCTGCTCGCAAGTAGGATAGTGTTAACGCTATCGAGTCTGAACTTTAACTAAATTTCGATTAATAAACATTTCCGTTCGTTACATTGAGCTGTAGAATGGAATCTGCTGACTATTCGAATACTCAGTTAGACTGTTGCGACAGATTATCGGGAGTGAAGCAGGAATCTTTCAAAAATCGAACGCAAAGCTCAGAATAACCAATCCGTGCGTAAGATGTACAAAATACATATTCTCCGGCAAGTTATATTTTACGATTTTCTGCTACCTACAGTTGATTCCATGTAAGTACACGCCATCAGTAAATCAAGAGTATCCGATACATCTTCTTCATTTCTGTTTGGTTTTAGGAGCTTATACACCTACTGATAGGGTTCCCTGTCCTGTCCTAAACTACCCGTAAACATAAAATTCTCGCGAGGAAGGGAATTGTAGGCGGCAGTTATAGGGAGGAGGGTGTTTCAGATTTTTAGATCGATCTAGAATTCGCGTGCTGTTCATTCAAACAGCACTCTCGTTCCACGGCACTTAGTTGTGGCGTTCGAAACCCGTGCTCGGTTTCCTCTCGGCTCGAACTTGGCTCGGGAAGTCTATATATTGGTTTGAGATCGTGTCGGGTTTTTGATAATCCTTCGCCAGATGTGTCTCTGAGGTAGCGACTAGCCTTTCGCAGTGGGCTGAAATTAAAACGAGGTTCAAAATGATATATGGAACGCAATAATGCACAAATTATATCTTACAAATGTAGTTGTTATTAGCAGATTTTATTAACAAATAATACACATTAGGGACATTTGTTGTTAAAGTATATTCCTGCTCTAAAGTTGATTTCTTTTATTGTTGTCTAATACGTGGCCATCAAAATTATTTGATAAGCAAACTATATAAACAAATTCACATTGTAGGAGTTTGAAGTAAACCGAAATTATATTTCGAACGACATTAAATTAAAAAATCTGCCCGGCTTGTGGGCACATTCTCATTGCGCGCTACGCGCGCGGCTCGCTTCATTTGCAAGTTTAGGCGCGCCTAGGCCGCGCGTCTGATGAATGTCGCCCTTTGCTCTTGATTCGTTCATTTTTTCGATAGTTATCGTGTTTACGGACAGTCGGATAGACAGAGGCCATTGTAAAAACTTAATTTTCATAGTCAGGGGGTCTCGAAACGTGGAGATCCGTTAATAGCTATGGTGTGAATTTTCGAACAATTCTAATACCTTCTCAATCATAAATGATGAGAATGTAAAAAACTGTCATCTGCCTTAATATTTTTTATTTTGTACACAAATTATGCATAAAAAATTCACATCAGTATTTCTTTATTTTATGAAATAATTACATAACGACATTTAAATATGAGGTGTTTGCAAACGAAAAGAAATGTTTTTCTATCATGTAGAAATGACATGTTCAATCATGCTACAAAGCAAAATGTTATCAATGATAGCTAATTGTTTATTTATTAAACAAATCGCATAGACAAATGTATATTGCAGATATTTACAGGCAGAAATAAATCGTTATTTCTTGTATTATTTTTAAACTATATACACCATGAATTGTGTGGATAAATTTTTTAATTGCTCACTATTTCTTTAGTTTATATGAAAGTAGGCAAAGCAATTAAGATTCTAGACGTTTATAAACAGAAAAAAATCGATTAATTATTCGCTTAAAAATAATTCTTATAAATAATATTAATTTTGATAAAAAATGTAAATTTTCTGTTGAAAACCCGTTTCAGTTAATATTTCAACTACTTTGATTTGCAAATTCATTCTTTGGTTGAAAATGTAACTACGTTTTTGAAAACACGTTTTTATGTTCGATAATTATTTTTCCAAATGAAAAGTTAATTACAGGTTTCTGTTTAAACATTTATTTATTTTAGTTTAAAATGTAACTACATAATTGATTAAAAATTTATTTTTCTGTTTAAAAATTGAAACTACTCTATTCATGAATTATGTTTTTAGGTCAACAGTAACGTGTCTAACAACATATTTAACTTTTTTATTTTCTAATAAACATTCGTTACGAATTTAATTATAATTTTGGTCAACTCCTTGTTCCGAAGTTGAAGTGAATTGTTGTAAGTTCATCGTATTGTTTACAAATTCAACTATTACTAAAAAAACGTTTCTCTTGGTTAAAAATTTAGTTTATAAATAAAATTTTAATTATTTCAGTTCAAGGTTCATAATTTTTTTATTAAAATTTGTCCATTTTGTATTGAAAATTCAACTATTGAAGTTTTTCTTGAGAATTTATCATACATAGTTGTCTTGTAAATGAAACTGTTGGAGGGAATGTTTAACTTAATTCTTAGAAATTCATGTAATTAGTAGAAAATTTCATGATTTGGTAAAAATATTTTTTTGGATTGCAAACTTATTATTTGTGCTAGAAAATTCACCTTTCTTGATTAAAAATTTAAGTATCTTTCGAAAACATCGTCTGTTTGTAAACATTTTTGTCTTGTTTAGTACAACTATTTTGCCTCAAATTTGCACTTTGAAGTTTAGAAGAATCAATCGAATGCATTCTATTTAAAACAATTCATTAGGCAGATGTTCAGTTTTCAATACTAACTCATATTTGCTAGTGGTCGGCTGCTCTTTGACCTACTCTCAGGGTAGTACATTCGAGCTTGCCCAGACCAATCATGTCCTCAGAGTTCCTTTGTTGGAAAATGGGAAAACATTTGAGAATAAAAATTCTTAATTTTGCAATCAGCGTTTAAAAAGTAATTATTTTGGAATAGACGTATTTTTCTGATTCCAAAGAGACGTAATTTGTCTATAAACTTTGACTATTTGAAGAGTATTTAATATTACATTATCATTGAAATCGGAAAAATTGGTAGATGCTGATTATGATATTTTTAAATTGTGAGGTGAAAAATTAAAAGTTTTTAAATTTCCTTACTTTGAGATGCCTGTAGTCAAAAGACCCTCGCTGCAGTAAGCTCAATCACACTGACATCCATGGATAGACCGAAAAGTAGTAGAAAAAATTAAGCCGGTTCGAGTCTGCCCATACCTGAAAAGCGAGCAAAAAGTTTGCCAAACGCTGTACTAAGCCATAGTACAAATCTTCTACTATGGGGAAAATAAATTTCAGCATTTTCATTCTAACCGTAACCGGTTTAACCACGATCCAAACCCGATTCCGGTGGCTAGGATCCTGTAGATATCGGGAAATATCGCGCCGGCACTACTTTGACTGTATATAGCTGTATTGTATATAGCTTCTTAATATCTCTAGCTATCACTTAAGTCGAACAGCTTCTCAGAGCCATTACGTGAAGCTCTTTACTCGAGCCCATTAGCATCGAAAGTCTTCTGTTTTAGGCATCATTCTCTGCAATGAAACTTTTTCTTATGCATTTCTTATAAGCTATTTCTTGTTAAACTTTTCTGTTCTAGCATACCTCTTATATTTTAATGGCTTTTTAAATAAGATAGGTTTGCTTTTTTTCGTAGAGAGCTAAAAGTATTTCATCATTCCACCAAGCATCACCAAACGTTCTTCTTACAGCAGCATTGCCACACATTCCATTTGTACACCTAACAATGATATCCAAGAAGTAGTCCATGTGCCCTTTATACCTTTATTGGGTACTAGCATCTACCAAGTTTCACTATCTTTCTTAGTCTTTCATACTCAACAACAAAATTAATTATACAGTAGCTATCTCCTGTTCACCAGAAGTACATTTGAATCATTTTATGCATCAACTAAGTATTTGTAATAAGCGAGCCGCTTTCCAAGCAAAAGCTAAATAATCTATTTCCGCTTATATTTGTTTTTGGACAGCTAATAGTATTTATCTCCCTTTCCGTACCCGAACATCGGGCAGCAACTATTCTACTCATATTTCCTAGTACACGAAAGCTTCCAGAAAAGCGACTCGACTGCTTGTAACGGTGGCTGTGGAAGGGTCACAGTGTGCAAGTACTTATTCGAACATTGGTCGCAACTACGCATAGTATCATTTAAAGTGTACCAGAAGAGGTATTTTAATTTATTCGTTTCACTGTCAACTAGGGCGCATCGTGCTACGATGCTTAATCTTCTAATGCCCACTTTCATTTTAACCGACAACAATTTGAGATAAAAAAAATCAAATCCATGATTGTTGACATGCTGCCTCGCTCTCTCATTTATAATCAGACCGATCCCTTGACCATCATGTGACTCACTATTCACACCTCATATTTTAAGGCTGTCCTCAAACATTAAGCACTTAGTCTCTATATTTAACGCCTGAAAGTTTACATTTACCTTTACTGGATGCATGCCTCTCGTCAGTAGAAGTTGCAGTTTATTCCGATGCTACTTTCTGGCTTTTATAATCCATTGTGTATAGTTTGCACTAAACTAGTAACTTGATGCAAGAATTGTACTTTGCGAGAAGAAATCATTTGAAAATTAAGGAGCTAGTCGTCGCAAAGTGGAGATTCTTGTTATAACATCATGCCCATACTGAGAAGGGCACCAGCCTTCTGCAGATTAAGAAAATATATAAAAATGTATGTATCTTTTAAAAGTTTTAGAAAATCTTTCCATAAATTTAATAGTTTTCTAGATTTTACACGGTCGTTCCGCTAGCACGTCCACAACGGAATTTGAATATTTCTTTATGCCATAATTTTGTGCTTTTTCTGGGCACCGATGACGATTTTTGGGCTCTCAAAAGCTGCAAAAATTAATTTTAAAAAAGCCTTATCTTTAAAAAACTACCCTTAAAATAAAATATGCACTTAAAATAAAAGTAAGCGTACGAGAATTTTGGGCTTTTTGGGTTCTTCTTTGGAATAAATCCCAATTAAGCAAATCAACAGCGCCAGAATTATGGATTTATTTTCGCTCTTCAAAAATTCAAAAATAAAATGTCAAAAAACCAACCCTTTCTCCAAAAACTTAAGCTTCAAATAACTTGAACACACAGCCTAAACGTAAGCATATCCGAATATTGTTCTAGTTTTACGCTCCCAAAAACTTACAAATTATTTTCAAAAATCAAACCTAACGCTTAAAAAAATCCAAAAGAAAAGGGTATAGAATAACCACGAGAAAAAATATACAACTAGGTATCAGCTACTGTTGAGCTCACTAAAAATAACAAATTATATTGTACGAAAAGAACCCATAACACTAACAGCTACCCTTTACTAAAAATATAGATAATAAACAAAACTCAAAAAATATAAATTAAAAGTCCATGGTATTGTGGGGTTCAGAAGACACTGTCGAAAAATCTCGAAGGGAAAAAGAATCATACTATTCACTTTCGAAATAGTCTAAAATATACCCACTACCCCTCAGCAATAATAAAAAATAAAAAATAAACCCGTCACGCATTTAACGAAGCCCTTCTCAGCTGCCTTGAACTAAAATATCTATAAAGATTAAATCTATCTCCACAGTAATATATAGTAATGGTAATAGTAATATATATAGTTGTGTTTGCTAATTATTTTTAATAATAAATTGTTTTAACGATTTTAGTTAAATGCAGCTGGATTTTTGAAAAATTACCTGGAGTGTCTCCTTTTAATTAAATTTTTTTGTGGTTTTAGTTACAGGCAGTTGATACTTGATTCTTTAAATTTGAAAACGCTCTTTTCTAGAGGTTGTGCAATATTGCTGCGAGGGTGGATATATTTAGTAGATACATGGAAAGTTGTGTGTAATAATTATAATTAGTTTGAAATATTTTGACCGTTTTAATTGACGAAAGGAGAGATTCAATTGGCTCAATGCAATAGTTGTAGTTCGCGGGGGTCATAGTATATTGCTGTGCAGGTAGATATAAAAATTGAAATCTTCAAAAGTTGTAAAATTTGTCAACTATGATGGCTGCGTCAGTTGAAGATTGCTGAGACTGGATTCGTTAAATGTAATAGGGATAGCTTCTAGGGTTTGTGGAGTATTACTGTGCAGGTGGATATCTCTACTAGAGACATAAAAAGCTGTGTGTTGATTAATTTTAATTTGAAATACTTTTGGCCTTTTTAATTTGAAATGCTTTTTACCGTTTTAATTAATAGAAGGTGAGACTTGGGTCGTTAAATTTCACAGGAGTAGTATATTCCTGTGGAGTTAGATATCTTAACTGGCCTCTTGCAACTTTGTGAGGGGTGATGCGTTTAAATTAAAAATTTTTGGCGTATTAGTTCAAGACAGCTGAGAGAATATTCCACTGTAAAATTACCATAAATAACCAAAAATTTTCATAAACTTCCGGACCAGATGGGGATTGGCAAATTATAACAGGAAAGGAGGCTTGATAACCATAATACATGGGCCTTTATACCTTCTACTGTAATTTTGATTTGATCACGAATTACAAAGAGTATTATCTTATAGTTTATGTTTTTTCTTTTGAACTATTGATACACATGCTGTAGAGAATCTTCATTTGAAACATCTTCCTGAAACCACCGTGGGAAGATTTGGTATTTTTCGCCTACATGACATTCTTCCATTTCAATTTCCGTCATGTTTTCGACTGCACCGCTTATCATGTTTATTTTTATTCTCGCATTTCTTCTTTTAGAACAATATATTCCACGAAGAATCCCAGTATACTCCAGTATTGCGAAAACGTCACCGTTGGATGTTGATAATACAATATGTTCTCGGGTTGGCACGGGCACATATAAATTACCAACTACTCGAAATCGCAGTGATTCATCGGCAGGAATAACGTATCTTCGAAATTCGAATCGCCGGCTCTGATTTCTTTTAGGAATGAGCCGAATAAATCCTAGTTTTTCAATTGCACATCCAAGCACTCTACCAGCGGGAGGCCTGCCCGGTGGAGACCTCTGTCGGTCAGAAAGGGGAGGCTCCTGAGAAAAAATTCGTTCAGGTGAATCTTGTCTGGCAGAAGAAGAAGAACCAGGATTACTTTCCCCATGAGGACTCCATGTGGACTGTAGTGAATCGCGATTTGCAAAAGCTTTAATAAATGCTTTGGGGAACATTGGGTATTTTGTCCCTACTGGACACTCCTTCATTTCATCTGGTGTCAAATTAATAACTGCGCCGCTTATCATGTTTATTTTTACTCTAGAATGATTTTTGTCTGTCGCATAAATTCCACGAAGAGTCCCAGTATAATCCAATATTGCGAAAATGTCACCATTGAATTTTGATAATACCATATATTCTTGATTTGGTTCAAACATATAGTTCATCTTATCTATTCGCATTCGAATTGCTCTAACGTCAGGAAAAACATATCTCCGAAATTCATATTGCTGGTTTTGATTCACGCCGGAAATAAGCCGAAGATATCCAAGTTTTTCTATTGCACATCCAAGTACATCATCAGAAGGAGGCCTGCCCGGAGTTGCCTCGGACCTGATACGAAGAGAAGGCTCCTGAGGAGAATGCCGGTCAGGTAAATGTCTGGCAGAAGAAGAACAACCAGGATTACGTTTTCTTTTAGAATGCGATTCGGAATGTAGCGAATCGGAATTTCCAAAAGCTTTTATAAAACTTTGTGGGAAGATGGGGTGATCTTTGCCTACTGGACAAAGGCTAATTTCCTCGGCAGTCAAATTAGCAACTGCGCCACTTATCATATTTATTTTTACTCTCGGATAATACTTTTGTGTCCTAAATATACCACGAAGAAACCCGCCATGATCTAATATTGCGAAAATGTCACCATCAGGTGCAGATATCACAATATGTTCTTCGTTTGGCACGGACACATAGAAATTGTGATTTCTTCGTATCTTGATTAATTTTTCTGCAGGAAAAATGTATCTTCGAAATTCGAATCGAATGTGAGGATTTGTACGGGGAATTAGCCGAATATATCCAAGTTCTTCAATTGAATATCCTAGTATTTCAATAGAAACGGGCGTACTATCAGGAGACCTGGACCTGTAACGCAAAGGATCATCCTCTGGGGAAGTTTGGCCAGGCCGATGTTGTTTGCCAACAGAAGAAGAAGGACGAAGATTATGTTCGCTATAAGGATTCCCTCCGGGCCGTGTACTGCTTTCTGCAAGCAGAAATAATTGGACTGAATTCAATGCTTTATTGCAGGAAGGATCTTTTTGCTGATGGAACTAAATTTACTCTAAATAATTTTTTAATATAATTGCCGCTCGCACAAGAGTGTTGAGAAACACATGATCAAACGATGTACAGTAAGGTATTTAGGATTTATTCGTACAAATAATCGACGAATCGTCAATTTTCAACCAAATTGAAATTTTTTTTCAATATTTGTGAATTAATTTAAGGTCGAAGAGATACGCCACTATTACGGTTTGAATCGTCAGTACGTCAAAAAAGGTCGACCAACGTCGGCAGTCGTCGGCCGATTTTCAGGCTATTTAGATGTCAGTAATATTTTGTAATTCGTACAAACAATGCTTCATGCTCATTGTTATTTATGTTTTCAACCATCACAAGTGCAAACTTGAAATAATAAAATAAAATGAAAAATAAAAGTTTTAAATAATAGTTAATAAACGTTCATAACGTTAATACGTTAATTTTCAAATTTTCAAGCCGAGAAACGTTTATTCTGAATAAATCAAAGAAAGAGTATTTTATAGAATTTAAAATCTTTTTTCTAATTATTTTTTCTAATTGTTTTTAATTGTTATGTGTATTAAAAGCTTTTTGTATAATCATCACAACTAGCCAACAACTTAGAATTTTGATTGTACGAGTACGAAAACTATGGAAAAGAATATAGTCTGATAAGTTTTTTCTGGTATCGTTAATTTTTATTTACTAGAATTATCATTAACATTTTTATCAATAATCAGAGAGCACAAAAATCATAAAATTCAGATGCCGCGAGTAATAAAACCATGAAAAAAAGTATAATATCATTGATTTAACAATTTCATATTGCAAATCTGCTGAGTACTTTTGCACATGATTTTTTTTGTGCAAAAAGTATGAAAATAAGTTATTGTCATTAAAATTTCTTTATAATAAAAAAAATTTTTAAGCAACTAATTCTTTGCCTTATTTGAATGCTTAAATTATAATTCAAGTTGATCTTAATTCTATCTGCGGGTTCAAGCTGAGAAAGAAAATACTTTCCTAAAAAGTACAGTTTTTTACATTTATTTATTAAAAAATTCAATTAAACTGTAAGAGAATTGATAATATTGTTCCATATGCCTGTTAGGAATCTAATTTATGTTGTTCGATCGACAAAATAAATAAAAGAAGATATGATTTATTTTACAGATATAATGATTTATTGATTTATTGAACTCGTCTTAAAATTTTATATACTCTTGTTATTAAAAAAAATGTTATTCTGAAATTTAAATTGTTTACGTTTTAAAATATCAGTAAATAAAAAACAAAAAAATTTATGTTCCATTTTTATTGCCAAACTTTTTATGACCCGTTTTTACTTTCAGCCGCCTAATTTATCACATTAGAAATCTTGTTAATGCTGCAACCTCAAAATTAATTACATACATAAAAAATTCACTTCAGTTTTTTCAGTCATGGAATAACCATGTATATGTAAAATAGCAAAATTTTTTAAGTGACAGACTAAAAAACCTAGACAATTATTTCAGCGCTGGTTTAGGATTAAGAAAAAACTATCTCAGGTCGTACTAAAATCAGATCACTGGTGGGCTCCTAGAATAGTTTGTTTTGTTTTGAAAGCTACAGCATGAAGTTATCTTATTTAAAAATAGAACAGGAAGAAAATAATACAGTGTAAAGATATACGTGGCTATGACCAGTGTTGCCGTTTTGAGTACATTGTACTCAAAAAGTACATTTCGTGAAATTTGAGTACGTAAGTACCACAATCACA
>JAAAKG020032331.1:0-19528 GCA_010014905.2 Druon quercuslanigerum
CGATTTTGTACATTCATAGAAATTTATGAAAAACTTTTATAATAAAAAAGTTATTGTATATTTATTGCATTTTATAATGTGACGTGACACCTGGGGGGGGGGTCTACGGTTTTGTGACACTTTGTGACGGGGGGGAGGGGGAGTTCAAAACGCGCTAAAAAGCTGTGACATCATTTATGTAAGTCCCCTTGAGTAGTAGTAAATTACGTAGACTACCAGTGTTATATGGTTATACAAAAATAAATTAAGAGAGAAGACATTTTTTTAATTATTCTTGCCAAAGTTGTTTTTGTCTATAAATATTTTCTGTATATTTTTAATTAGGTGACAGAACTTGACTCAAATTAAGCTAGTTACAATCACCTGGGCGAGGTTCCTCTGAAATTTTTATCTTCATTTTATTATCGCTATGCCACTGAGATTCATATATGCTTTTTACGAACTATGTAATATCTGTAAATAATTTATGTTATTTTTTCGACCAACTTAATTCATTAATTAATTTCTTATGTTACATATTGCCATTTACTCACTGATTAATTTTCTCGATAAATGAGAAAAAATCTGCATCGATCTGGATTTGATACTGGCGTTCCAGGCTCAAATCCTGGCCGAGACAGATTTTTTCTCGAGAAAATTATTTGACCAATAAGCGGCAATATCGAACATCAGAAATTAAGTAATATTAGTGAGTTTCAGCAGAATAGACAAAGTTAAAGTTTTTTTAACTCACTCATCATTGCTACAGACCATTTTTTAATAACTCGAAAATTGTGGCTTGTAGGAGAGGGGAGATTCATGAAAAAGAAAAATTCTTTGCTTTGAATAATAATACCTCGACTTACGAGAAAATACCACGATAATAAAAATTTTTATTTTGCGACAGAGGTTAATAAGAAAATTTCACAAGGAGAATATGTATCATCGTGAAAGCATAAAGAAGTATGTTTTAGTTTTGAGGCTCTTTTTTGTACTCTCTGGATTAAAATTCGTAAAATTAAAGTAATTTCTAGGGAAATTTTACAGATTCGATTAACGAATAGTGAGCCACTGAAGATTAATAGAAAGTTGCTAATTTAATCAGTCGAGATATTTCAGAATTCAATGCAGAAAAAGAACTACTTTCTTCGTGCGAATGAAACAATTTACCTAGGAATGTAAATAATAATAAAAGCAGGTTATGAAAAATGGAAAAACTAAAAAATAGAAAACTATTAAAATAAGGCGATGGTGGAATATTCTTAACTTTATTGAAACAATAAAAAGGTCGTATTGTGGAATTGTAAACGTGACGTACCTTGACTCTAATTTAAAGACATTAAATTTTGTTCGTTTGCACATATTCAAGATAAGTAAGAATTTTTTACAACCTCGAGATAATTAGAGATCAACAGGCTTGAAAATTATTATATACGCTACTTTTCGACAGAGTTCTGTTTTTGATAATGAATTTTATTTCAGTTACAAGTTGTATAATTTTCCATAGAAAATTGCAATTATTTAGCTAAATCTGCGAAAACAATTTTTATTAAATATTTTTTGTGAAATTTGACATTTTTGATTAGCGAACAATGAACTACTAGGAATTGGTCAAAAAATACTAATTGAAAAAACCTCTAGTTCAATATGAAAACTCTTTTAAAAACCTCAATCTTGGATATATTTTGTAATTAAAAAAAAAATAATAACACGTTCGCTTATGGCAATCGCCAGTTTCACGTGCGCTTTTTTCAAAAACATGGTTTTCGTAGTTTTAACTTCAAGATTGCGCTGGAAATTTTATTTTCAACGTAAAGGGGTCTTTTCGAGCTTTAAGTGTCAGAACTTTATTATTTTTATTCTTTCATAGATTAGCAATAATGTAAGTCGTAGGCAATTTTATTTTTTATTTGATGTAATATTAATTAAAATACACACATTATTTAGTGAAATAATTGTATCAATGTTACTTGATTTTTAATCGAACTTGTATAGTAATAATATCGCAGAGGTCATGCACAAAAAAAGTTGAAATCCTTTTTGCCTTTCTCACATTTCTATTATACGTCTGAATATAATTAAATTTGGGAAAAATTATTTTTCACCTTTCCAACCCAGGATTTTGGAAACATTATTTTATGTTGCAAAATTACTAATATCCGGTGAATTATATGACAAACAATAATAAAATTCATAATATCATCATTTCAGCATATTTCTTTACTTCGCACATTATAGATTAGCCTTTTATAACAATAATTAATAATAAATTCCAGTGATATTTTAAATTCATATTTAGATCACGGTCGCTAATGATAAATAATCACATAAAATATTTAAAATACTTGCAAAAATAAAGAGAAGCTTTGAAAATTCATCTTTACTTTACTCCTTTTCATCAAATTAATAAATTTCCTTCATTATATTTAAACTCGTAGGTTCATAAGATTTCGAAATTATACATGTAAATAGTAATAGATATTATTAATAATATAACATTCATTATAATTATTTAATTTCATCTTCTTTGAAATAAGTAATCACAGCCAGAATTTACCTGAAACGCAATAAAAGTATACAATCACTGAAATGATATTTTTGTATTTTGAAATCGGAAAATATACAAATTTTTTCAAGAATAACTTAATGTAAAAGAACATGAACAAGAGTCAATCATTAAAAAATATATTTACAAACTATCCCACTTTCCGGCTTATAAGAGACATAAATATCAATAGCAAAGAAAAAAGAGGGAGAAAAAGGGAAAAAGTCAACCAAAAACCAACCTCTCACTCTTTCTCTTTCTCCGTCCTTTTTATACTGCTTGGGGGCCAACATGTTTCGAGGCCAATTTAGACCTCCTCATCAGGGAGTAATTTATAGGATAAACTAAGGTATAATACAAAAAAATGATGTAACCTAAAAAGAAAATATTTCAATGGATATTCTCTGAAAAATAATTAATTCCAATATAGTCTTAGTAATCAGGTCACTGGTTTTGATTATTGTAATAAAAAACACTTTAAAAATTCTATTTTATACATTATTTGAACATAAAATAATTAAAAATGAGCACAAACAGAAAATAAATATTTTTGATGTGCAGCGTGTAAAATCTCGACGCAAACTAACTTCTTAAACCGAAAGGAAACTTCTTAGAGATTGTCAGATTTTAAAGAAGAAATACTTATTATATAAAGAGGGAAAACAGAGAGAGAGAAAGAAAGAGAGAGAGAAGGAGAGAGAGAAAAAATGAGAAAAAAATAGAGAGAGAGTCAAAAGGGGACAAAAATGCGAACGAAAATTTTAGTGTTTACTCTTGTTATAAAAAACAGTAAAGGACTCAATTTTTACGAGCGACACGAATTCATCCTGACCAGACAACTCTTAGCAGGACACATTCTGACCAAAGTTTAAAACTGGATTCCGAAGGAAATGCATTTTTGATAAATTTCATAAAAAGTTGTTCCTGCATTATGAAATAAAAACGATTTTAACTATTAATATGGGATTACAATCATTAAAGAAATGTAATAAAAACTTAACTGAATAAAGTAACTAAAACATGATATTCAGAGACTATGTTATAATTATAATGATAAGAATATGAAGGTACACAATGGTACATAATAAGAAAATTCACATCTTTTTAATGTATGGCATTCCTACTCTGATAACTTTTGGTCAAAAGTAATGAAGGTATAGTGACCTTTTTTTGATAAGTTTTATGGTTATTTTGCATTACAAATTGTATAAAAATGTTCATCACATGAGTAACTTTCTTTATCAAAAAAGTATCTAGGATGACATCTTGAATATATTATATTATATACATATAATAAATATACATATATACATGTACGTCTAAAAATATATAAAATGATGAATATTGAGGGAAAAAGATCATAGTGCCCAGATCGTACGTTTTTTTGGTTGATTCAAAACATAATACATTTCTAAACATTTCTAACATTAAAATATTTTTGTTTATTTAATTTCAATTTTTAATATTTTATTAATATAAGAGTCTAATAAAAAGATTTTTTCCATGAAAATTGAGGTAACATTCACAACTCAATTAAAAGAAATCATACGATATTTATAAGCAAAACCTATAGATTGGAAAAGAATCACTTGTTTAGTGTCTCTCTTTAAAATTTTGTATTTTAAGATTGGAAAATAATCAATTTTTTCATGAATAATTTCATGCAAAAGAACATGAAAAAGATTCAATCATTAAAATATAGATTTCCAAAATATCTCACTGTCCGGCTCATTAGAGACATAAATAATTTTTCTTAATTCTGTGTGCGATATCTCGGGGAAAAAGAAATCGGTTCAAGATGATCAAAAATGAAAATAAAAGATAAAAAGGAGTTATAAACAATGGTGCTAGCAGTTTTTAAACAAAATTGCTGATCATGTTATATTGCCCCAAATATGGATAAAAATAGCCATTTTTGCTTTTTCTTGCAAAGATTCAAAAAGATTTTTTAAGATTTTAGACACAACGAAAAAATCTAGGAAATTGAAAAGAGTTTCTTTAACATAGAATTTTTACCAATTTTAGAAAAAATTCTAATGATTACAAAAATATATTTAGGACCTTTAGAAGTTTACATAATTTTTATAAATTTTCAGAATCTTTCCTAAAATCCCATAAGTTTAATCAAAATATTGTCATGATTTTGATGGGCTGTACAATAATAAAAAAGTTTAATAATAAAAGAAAACTAGGAACTTCTAAAAACCTTTTGTTAGTGGAGGTTACAAAATCCGATTCAAGATCAGGCAACTGAGCTCATTGAGAAGTTTCACAATGTTGCCTTCATATTTTTTTGATGAGGCTGAAAATATTGCAGAATTATCTTTGATGAAACTCTTCTGTTTGGTGGATAGAGAAATTTATGATTTAAAAAAATTTTTAATTCTGGTCCATAAAAAAATCAAAAAATACCTTATTTCTGTATTTTCCAATGAAATATTTGTAAACCTTGCCAAAAAAAGAAGTGTAGCTTTTTAAATCATCGGATTTAATAATAAAAACACAATAATCCTAAGATTACACTCAGGTCACATCTTCCACTAAAAACGGAAAAAAATTATCTATTTGTTAACTTAAAATATTTAAGACAAAGATAAATATTATATACTAACATTTTCTGCAGTTTGAAAAAGCTAAAACATTTTGATTAATATAATGTAAAGACAACTTTTTCCACAAAAGGTATATTTATTAAATTATTTAACTTGCACCGAAAGTTTTGGTCACTTTTTTTAATTTTGTATTGTTATGAAGTTAAATTTTTTTTACCGTTTGTAATAACAAACGTCTTTTAATTTTAACTATTTCTAAAGAATCATAATTTAACTTGCAGTGAAAAACCTTGGAAACAAATGCATTGAATAAAGTAATTATCCATTTCATTAAATTCGACTAAAAATCAATTTTATAATTATGCAATAAGATTTCTATCTTTAAATTTAAATACTTTCTTATATTTTGTAACACCAAGCACAAAATATTTGAAAGAAGAACATTGCGATTTGTGTGTGTTTTCCAATGCCGCTTGATGCCTAGATAGTAAATAGTAATTCAAGGTTTTCTATTTTATAACCATTAAAAATGCTCTACGTGACTTTTTGTTTCATCTTAAAACATTTTCAAGGATTTCCTGAAATTAAAAAAAAAAATTTTTTAAATTTTTAATAAAATATTCTTGATTATGCAAGGTTAAAAAGTTGTATACAAAAGTTAATTAGGTTTTTATTTTGAAAAATTAATTTAAAGAGAATATTTAAAAATATTTTAAAACATTTTAAAAGGTATCAAAAATTGCTGACAAAAAAACTGGAGGAGCTTCGCATAATTAAAAAAATTGTAGGGAAGATACGAATAATTTTAAAAGATATTTAGAAGCTTTCGAGATTTTTAAAAAATGTTGAAGCACCTTACAAAATTTAAAAGGTTTCCAGAGCTTGTCAAATTTTTTTTTTAAATTGAAGTTAGAAAATATATCTTTTTTGATATAAATTCAATCTTCTTTATTAAAAATCCAGACGCTTTGTGTAAAAGTTTTATTTTAATCAAGGACAACTAAATAAAAACAGATAACTTTTTTATGCATTTTCTCGTGAACAAGTAAAAAAATAACAATAAAGTACAAATTTCTACAATTTAAAATTTTGTATAACTTTTTATCAATCATTTTTTTACTTTGTTGTAAAACCTTGCAAAGTACTGCCCAAAACTGTACAGTATTCATAATTAATAATAAATTGATTAAATAATTGATATTTTTTTTGTAAATTTTGAAAATTAAAACTGCAGTACAATACAACAATATAAAAAAGTACAGTATTCGTTCCAATAATGTCCAAACGTCGTACTCGCCTGTTTCTGTGAAAATAGTTCAATTAATCCAACTATTTTTTTTAAATATTCGACTTTTTTGTTTGAAGGTTCAATAATTTGTTTCAAACTTTCTTTCTTTCTTGACTGATATTTTTTTTAAGGTTCGATATTCATCTGTAAAGTTGAAAATTAATCTATTTTGGTTGAGGACTTTACTATTTTGTTGAAAATTGTTTTTTTTTCGTAGAATGAAAATCATATTCATTAAAATTGGACTTTTTTCTTGTTGAAAAATCAACATCTTATGCTGGAAATTCGTCTTTAATGGAAAAAAGTTAGCTACATGGTTAGAGCTTGAACTAATTGGTTAAAAATAAACTTTTTTGGTTGATGATTTATCACTCCAGTGGCAAGAATTTTTTGTTCAAAATTGAAGTACTTGCTCAAAAATTATATTTTTTTAGTTCAACCCTAATATTTTTAACTCAAAATTTAAATGTTCCACAATTGATTGAAAACTCATCTTGATACATACATTATTTACTGGAAATATTGTATAAATTGTGTTTTCTGTTACATGCACGTAAAAAAGCTAGAATGCTTTGAGCCTTAAAAAAATGTCTGGTTAATTTAACGAGATATTTTGCTTTTCTCAACTTTGTATTATCTCTCTGAATATAACCTTTGACAAAGAATTCTTGTGTTGTAATATCAATGATTGGCGGTAGAGTATATATATATAAATATATGTACATGGAAAATAATAAATAAATTCACGATGTTATAAATTGAGTACGTCTTTTTACTTCAAACATTGGAAAGTAGTTTTTTGTAGCAATGAAGAACATATTACCGACACACAGGCGCGGATCCAGAGAAGTGTCCTATAGAAGGGGAGGGGGGGGGGATCAAAAATTATATAGACATGTTGTATTTATATATATTAGACTGTGTTAGATAAGAAAAACTTTTTTTTAATAAATGTGCCTTAAAAGTTTCTTTGTAACAAAAACTTTTCCCAGAATTTCAGCTCGGTACCTCAAAAATTGAGCTGGCGCATGGGGGCTCCCCTTTCTCATTTAAAATAAAGTGGAAGAATTTTAATTTTTTTTAAAAAAAATTATATGTAAAAATTTTTCTTTGAATCTTTGTTTGGATATTCTTACAGGAAATTAAATTCTCTATAAAAAGTTGCTCTTTAAATTTTTTCGTTAACTTAATGGGAAAGAAATTGCAGTGCATAGAAAAAGAGGAAAAACATTAAACAATCGAATATTGAGCATAATTAATTTTTTTAAGAAAAAAAGTTTTTTTCCTATATTTGAAACAATAATAATAATATTCTTTGATTTCTGAACACTATTTTATACCAGCAGAATATTTAATTTTGTAGAAGTTTTTAATTTTCTTATGTCTAGATTTATCCTAATAATCATTTGACTGTATTCGATTCATAGACAAATATCAATATTTTAATATCACAGTCGATAAATTTTTTTACTTATATAATGAGTAGTGACACCTAGCGGAAACAATAAAAATATTCTAACAGAAATTTAAAAATTGTTATTAAACGCCGATTGGTTCATTTTAATTTTCAAAATGGAATTTCTTTTCTCATTGGTTAATTCAAAAATTGAAAACATTGCTTCGATTTTATTGTTGTATCATTTCAAATTAAATTAAAAATGATTGAATCATTAAAAACAAAAGAAAGGGTCAATGATAAAAAACGTATCGAAGTTTATGATCAAAATTTGGATTTACTATGCACAAAAGATGTGAGTGACTTTTTTATGATAAAATCTATCACTCTATTGGAACAATTTGAGTTATCGATTGATTTTCTCAATTCAAACCCTACAGAATGGCTAAATAACCAAAGTTATTATATATTTCTTGTTAACGATGTGAGCAGTTGCTCTAGTTAAAGAATTTAATCAGTTTGTAACTAAAAATGAAGATCAAAAACAATAATTGTGGAAAATTGTGTCAATGTATACGTTGAGAAAGTGAATAAATGAAATATAAAAACTAAATTGACCTATAAATGAATACAAAAATATCTTTCCGTAATTTGCATTTTCATTTTTCCCCTCTTTTTCTAAGCACTATCTCCCTCCCCCCGTGCGCCACCTCAATTTTTGAGATATCGAGCTGAAATTTTGGGAGGATTTTTGTTTTGTTTCAAAGAAACTTTTAAGCCACATTTATTTAAAAAAAAGTTTTTCTTATCTGACACAGTCTAATATAAATATATATTAACGACATTTTAATAGGTTAATATATGAAATAATATATCATATATAAATATAAATATATATTTCCTGTTAATATATAAAATAGCTTAATAACCTAAAAAGCATCTCAGCGTGTAAAAAATATGCTAAAACTCTTGCGCGGAAAATGCAGAAGGCGGTCGTCCTTGGGTCGCTCCGTGTCCTCAGGGTGCACGAGACTTTTGCCGGATCGTTGTATTGATTCTGTCATAGACTATAACCAACTATCTCACAGTAATGAGATGTAGTTATGGCTGAAATTTTACCGCGATTTCGCTGGGATCGGTTGCAAATTTTCAGATTAGCACCTGATCCCGGCGAAATCTTGCGGTTGTCCTTATGACAAATATTTTAATTTTACATATATAAAGTAACCCTCGAGTTACCAGGGTTGCATGTAAATAGGCAATTTAGTATCTTCTGTGTGCAACTCCCTCTTCGACGACGTTACGTAAGATCGAGAAGGGAGAATTGGAGTGAGACTATAAAAAGAGCAACCCAGACGAAGAACGAGGTTCTGGATCATGTAGCTGAAAAGCATAGATCGCAGAAGAGAACAAGTAGGAGGAGCCCAGAGCCTAAAACCCTCTGGAACCTGTCCGATAGTTTAATTCTGAAAGAATAAACTTCAAAGTTTTAAAAATAAAAAAGATGAAAGAAAGAAAAAAGAGAAGGAAGGGGACGTGGTGGTTGCCTTCTCATTTTTTTTTCCTCTTTTTCATTTTTGTCTGAAATTTTTGTTTGTAAAAAAAGATTAGATTAAAATTGGAGCATTTTTTATTTGTTCGTTGTGGTCTAAACTTGGTCGTTGGATTCTTTCTTTTTACAGGAGTTTGCATAAAAAGAAACTGTAACAAGGGAAGTGTACGTAGAAATGAGGAAGGAGTGTAGGTTGATGTGTAGGAAAAAAGAGCAGAAAAGGAGTAAAGTATGGAAGAGAGTTGAGAAGTGTTAAGACACATGGAGACATTTGGAAGATTAAAAATAGGTTTAGGAAACGTAAGATGGGAATAAGTAAGAAGATAGATAGTGAGGAATGGAGGGAATTTTTTTTAAAGAATTATTTCAGGGCTCAGATTCACAAAAGAGAGATGAAGGAATTTAAAGAAAGAGAGAGGTAGATGCAAAGGAGCTTAATGACGAAGAGATAGAGTGTAGAGAACGAAGCATGGCTGTTTAACACACAAGAGGTGAAGAAAAGGATGAAGAGATATTGAAAAAAGTATGGAGGGGGAGGGACTACCAAGAGGGTGGAGAAAGTGGTCGATCGTGCCACTGTATAAAAAAGAGTACAATGTATACGTAATCGTGTTGGCTGATAGGCAGCGGAAGGATGTCAAGGGGAAAGCAATATTGCCGAAGACGAAGGCAGGCCTTAGGGAGGGAAGGAGCACTATCGACAATATTTGTGACGCGCTCCGAGAAAAGGGCCCTTAGCGGCCTTTCGTCGATTTTATAGGAGAAGGAGAAGAAGTAGCGAGGAGCCGATAGATTCTTCCGATATTCCTCTCTCTTTTCACGACACACATCACGTTAGGGTTAGCGTCTGTGTCAAATATCAATATTCATGCTGTAGATGTGTGAGTGACGAGAGAGAAAACTCGATCGTGTTCCGAACGCCCAAATAAAAAGTCTTTTTTTATATTACATATTACACGGGGAATTTTTCTGACTTCGTCAATAAAAAGAGCAAGTTTCGATTAATAATAAATGCTCATAATCTGAAAATCGATTTTTGGCCGCTAAGGGCCCTTTTCTCTGAGCGTGTCACATTTACCTTTTACAGCACGGGGTGGATAGAGAATTAGCGAGGAAGGGTTCGAAAGTGTACGATTTTTGTGTGGATCTCAAAGGCGCATTCCCTTCGGTACATAGGGGGAAATCGTGGAAAGCGGTGGTGGAGAGGGGAGCGTAGAGATGCCTGATTAAGAGGGTAAGGGTAGGCAATGGTAATATGAAGATACAAAAAATAAGGTGATCGGAGAGAATTTTGGAGCGTTTCTGGATGGATGGGGTTTGAGACAAAGAAGACTGCTTATCCCAACGCTTTTTGCGATTTTAGTTGAATGCGAAAAAGTCCAAGGTTTTGGTGTTCAGGAAAGGAGGTGTAAGGGATAAGGGAGTTGAGTGGAAGTAGAAGGGAAAGGCGATGCAGGAGGTTAAGGAGTTTGTGTACCTATGATTCCCGTTTCGAAGGAATGCGGTAGTGGATAGTCGTTTAAAGGAGAGAGTCAGAAGGGCAAATCTGATGATGAGGTAGGTGTGAGGGTTGGGAAAGAAGTTATTCGCAGATAATTCTGAAAGGAGAATCAAATTGTTCAATTCGATAGTGATGAGTGTCTTACTTAATGGAGCGAAGGTGTGGGCTTGAAAAGAAAGTGAAGAGGTAAATAGGATACAGGGAAGATATGTACAGTGAACACTGGTGTTGGCAAGAAATTCGCCCAACTATATGGTCAGGAGGAAGAGAGGTGAAAGAGATTAAGGATTATAACGGGGAGTCGAGCATGTGAATATGAGGAGAAAGGTTTGGAAGAGGGGGAAGTTATTTTGTTAAGGAGTGCTGGTAGGGAAGCAAGAACAGGAGTAGTGATGGGAAGGAATATATGATGGTTAAGAAAAACGGCATGGAGAGAGGGAAGGCAGCAGGAGAGGAGAGAATAGGAGAGTCAACAATTAACAGGAACTGTGCGTGGATCATGCCAAAGAAGAGAGCACAATATTTGTGAGCAAACGGAGAGAAAGGATGCCAGGAACTTATAGCAAGGGCGAGGTGTGGGTCCATGGATGATTGTAATAGATTTTGGTTCTCTATGGAGAAAAGAATATGTGGATTGTGCGGAAAGGGAGATGCAAGAGTCGAACACTAGTTGGAAGAGTTTGAGGAGGTACAAAGGAGTGAAATAATCATGGTCGTACTGATGCATGAAAGGGGGGACTAAAGGGCAGTAGTTTGGCACCGTTAGGCAATACGAGCCAAAGCGAGAAAGTAGGGACATACGTGCGTGACGAGTCGAGGCGAAGCAAGAAAGGCAACGCTATAAGAGCAAGCGGTCTTACACATAAAGTGTGGATGGATGTTAGGTTTTAAGTTAGTAGTAAGAAAATTCTGTAAAAAAAATGGAAGCGTAAGCAGTTTGATTTTTTAAGACCAGCAGGCCGAAAAGTAAACGCTTATCTATTGTAAAACATACAACGATTTAACAGATTCTATTCAAGTTAAAAAAATTTAATGAATTTAAAAAATTAACGATTTTTTAGGTCTTCTGAAAATAAACAATTTACTATTTTGACATTTTTGTGCATGTTATCGCATATTTTGAGCAGAAAATGAAATTATTTTTTGAAAGCATTTATACGATTAAATACGAAAAATCCTCTAAGAAAAAAATTATGTCATTTAAATGTTTACACAAAATTCTTTTCAAGAATTTAAAAATCATGTGTATACAAAAAAATCATTATACATGGTACTTAACGAAATTTCAGTTCAACAGGTCTATTTTATTACTTTTGAACGAAAAAAAACTTGGAAATCGAATGAAAAATGCCGGATTTCTGAATTATTATATACATGTAGCCATCAAAAAATGGCTTTTTTACTGCAAAATCAGATTTTGAGAGTGTATATCAAGTTGTTTTTTTTTACAACAAAGTGTAATACAAGATATAATTTAATTTCCTATTCCGTTGTTTAATTTAAACTTCACTCTTACCCAAACTGGAATGTTTTCTATTGTCAACAAAAAAAGTTTTTCATCTAATGAGATGAATTTTTCGATAGAATAAATAAACTGACAAACATTAATATTCGTTCAAACGTGCAATAGTCAAACTTACCGTGAAGAAAATTTATTTTGTACTAAAAACGAATTCTTAACCAAATAGTCCAAGTTTTTTTCACAAAAATGAATCATTAACAAAAAAAATTAACTTTTACTAAGAAGAATTGACTTCTTATACCAACACGATTTTTAATTAAAGAATGTCCAAAAATTAAACTAAATTTATAATTTTTTAATCTAAAAAAACTAATTATTACCCAAAATTAAATTTTTCATCTAAGACATAAATATTTAACTATAATGATAAATCTTTAACTAAAAAACGAAATTTTCAATCAAGAAAAAAAGAAAGAAAAATCAATTAAACTGATAAATTTTCTAGTCAAAAATACGAATTTACCATCCAATAGTTTCAGTTGTAACCCAAAAATATGAATTTTCAGAAAAACAGTTAATTTGCAAACAAATAATTAAATTTTTCACTATAAAATATTTGCAAATTTAACCCAAAATAACCAATTTTTTTATAAGCAGTTAAATTTTTAATTTCAATATTATGGATTTTGAAAAATGATCTGAATTTTCAAGAAAAATGCTGAAAAGATTAATTTTTTACGAAAAAGTTGCATTTTCAGCCAGAAAATATGAAATATGTTCTGCTGAAACGTTTTTTCTTGGCACTTAAATCGTTCTGCCCACACCCTTGAAGTATTTTGTTAAATTTAATTTGCTTTTGTTACAAATAATTTTTTAACTGACATTTAAACTATTCTATTTTTGGTTGAAAAAATAACTTCAACAGAGTAAAATTTAAGGATTAGTATATATTTAATTTATTAATATAATATTTTTATTAGAAATTTTCGAGACTTAATGTTTAACATTTACATAAAATGTTTAGTTTTTTTAAATTTTAAAATAAAATAAATACTATATCTATAATTGAGGTATTTAGTAGAAACTATACTGTAAACTAGTACGACTTTAAGAGACTTTAAGATTTACAGTAAAAATCCTTACTGACTACAATTATTGTATCATTTGTAGATATTTCAATCAGTGAGATTGCATTCTGAATCAGTAAAAATTCTTACTGATCTTTTTCAGTGACTAATTTCTTACTGATTCAAATTTAAAGATTTCGTTTTTCGGGAATAAAATGTTTAATTGTTTGATTTCCCATGATTGCACTTTAAAATATACGACCATTATTCTCATATAACTTTATAGAATACATTATATCTATATAATTTCATCTTTTTTGAAATACCTAATCACAGCCGGAATTTACTTAAAACGAAAAATAATACAGGTTATTATTAAACAAACAATAAAATGATTTTTCAAATTGAAATATAGTAAATTTACTTTGTATTAACTGAAAAACTTACTGGAAAATTTTTTATCAAAATGCCTATTAATTAAATTAAGTTTTTATTGTTTCTTAGGATAACTAGAATCATAAATTGCAAGCTACACGCGCGCCCTATCTTCTCTTAAGAGTCAAAACTAATTTTTCCAAGATTTCTTATAAGGTTCGAAAAGAGTTTTGAAGATTTTAGATATTCGAAAAAATATTTTCATGATGTTGGTGAGCAGTAGAATAAACCAAAAATACTCAGAATGATCGAAATTTGAAAACACTTTATCAGAATTTATGTCAAAAAATTCAAAAAGCCCCTTCAAAAATCTAAATAATTCTTGTGTTTTTATTTTATACTAGAATTTTGTGAAAACTTAATGTTTATGGAGGTTACAAAGTACGATACAAGATCAGGTAACTGAGCTTATTGACAAGTTCCACAATGTTGCCTTCATACTATTTCAATGAAACTGAATTTTATGCACAAATATTTTTGATGAAACTCTTCTGTTTGATGGATAGAGAAATTTATAATTTAAAACAATTTAAGATTGCAGTCAATGAAAAATTCAAAAAGTGGTTCATTTCTGTTGTTTTCAATTAAATATTTTGAGACTTTATCTGATGATCCTAAGACATAATTAGCAGTTAAGCACCTTGAAAAAAAATTCGCTTAATAGAATTAAATACGAATGCAAATATATTTGGCTAATAATCAAATTTATAATTGATAAAAAGCGATATTTCGGGTTCCGATCGTAAACAAAACTACGAATTTTGTCGACCTGAGGTATCAATTTATGTTGTTCTTATGCATACCTGATTGGCCAATCAAGACTTTTCTTTTAAATATGAGAGGATGGAAAGCCAAACCGGATTGGTATTATATCCATTGCCCCTATTTAAGTTATTCGGGTGTTTTAAGATTTCGATTACTTCTCTATATTTTCTTGGAAAGATATTGTATTTTTGCGGATCACTGTTTGGATGTTGTTTTTATTAAAAATTCTTCCTATTTGGTCTATGTCACCTTGGATGCAGGGTAGGATGGTGGTCGTTTTTCTTTCTCTTTGTTTAGTAGCTTGTGGTGACTTGTTGTTTTGAGTGTATTTTTGTATTGCTTTATCAATTTGCTTGTTTGTGTAATATTTATGTATTAGGATTTATTTAGCTTTATGTAATTTCTTTTGTAATTTATCTGTTATGGTAACAGCTCTGTATACAAGGCAGTTGATGACCAAGTTTTTTTTAAATAGGTGGTGGTGGGAGAAAGCATGTAGGTATCTGTTTGTATGGGTGGGTTTTCTGTAAAATTCATGTCCTAATGTGCTATCAGACTTTTTATAAACTAGTACGTCCACGAAAGGAAATTTTCCGTTTTGTTTGATTTCCATGGTGAACTGGATATTAGAATGAAATCGATTGCTAAAATATAAAAACTTATTTAGTTCATCTAGTTCATGTCATCAGATGACAAAAGTGTCTTCAACATAACGTAACCGAAATTCCGGTTTAAGCTTGGATTGGTTGAAGATTTTAGTTTCTATATGTTCGATAAGAATCTTAACTATTACAAGTGAGATTGGTGATCCCATTACTGCTTTTGAGGTTTTTTCGCAGAATTGGTTACTGAAAGAGAAGTAAGTATTATTGAGACAGTGTTCTATCAATGGTATCAGCTGGGAAGAAAATTTTGCAAAACATTTAATAATATCAGTTGTATCAGAGATTGGTACTTTCATAAAGGGAGATATTTCGTTGAAACTCACTATGATGTCTCGTGGTTGAATGTGAATCTTTTGTATCTTTTTTTAATAAAATCAAATGAGTTTTGGACGTGAGTATTAGAGTTTTCTGTAAAAGAATATAGCTCTGAATTATTAAAGAACTCTACGGGGAGATTATTCTTACTAAAAGCAACACCTTCATATTGTGAATTCTAAATATCTGATGATTTTTTCGTTCGGAATTTTGGAAGGAGCAACTGAAAACTTCTGTCCTTAAGATAAGGCTAAAATCATTTTATTGCTGAGAGGATTTTCAGAGATCCTTTTTACTGTATGAGTTAATCGTGTTTGCCTTACTGAAAGTAATTTGTCAAATTTTATTTTTTGTTTATGAGTGTAAAGGTCATTATTTCGCTGAGATTGGTCAAAAGATATGCTGTCCAATGTAGCTCAAATCTCCAACCTCAGAATTTTCGATAGGAAAGGGTGATGTTTTAACAGATTTTTGAAGATAGTTCGCAAGAATAATTTCGTATGTAGTATTTCTTCTTTTAAGAGAAACCAACTTTTATTATGCAGAATTGGTTTGTATTTAGATGTTTCTAAATTATTTTTCAGTTCTAAGAATTTTGGGACTATTTTGTTATCCCTACACTGTTTCAAAAAAGCTAAGAATGTTAGTAGCTTACCTTGAGAAGTCCTGAGATTACTAAAGGTGTTGTGTTTAGTAAGAATACTTGTCCCGTAGAGTTCTTTATTACTACAGAAGTAAATCCTTTTACAGGAAATTCTATCACTCACGTTCAAAACTCATTTGACTTTATCAAAAAGATACAACAGATTGACATTCAACCCCAAGACATCGTAGTGAGTTTCTACATATAGACATTATGTAGAAACTCACTACGATGTCTTGGGGTTGATATTATTAAATCTTTTACAAACTTCCCTTTGATAGAACACTGTATCAATAATATATACTTCTCTTTCAATAACCAATTCTACGAAATCACCTGTAATTGTCAACGTCTTTATGGAAAATCTAGTTACGTTGATGACACTTTTGTCATCTGGCGACATGAACTAGATGAACTAAATAAGTTTTTCTGTTTCAGCAATCGATCATATACTAATATTCAGTTCATCATGAAAATTGAACAAAACGGAAAATTGCTTTTCTTGGACGTACTAGTTCACAAAATATCTGATAACACATTAGGACATGAAGTTTACAGAAAACCTACCTATACAAACAGATACCTACATGCCTCCACCCACCACCACCCATCTCTAAAACAGTCGGTTATCTACTACCTTGTATACAAGGCTGTCTCCATAAAAGATAAAGGTAATTTTCAGAAGGAATTACAAAACGTTAAGAAAATCCTAATACAGAACGAATAAATAAACAAACAAATTGATATAGCAATAATAAAATACAATCAAAACAACAAGTTAACACAACCTATTAAAGAAAGAGAGAGAAAAACGACCACCATCCTGCCCTACATCCAAGGTGACACAGAACAAATAGGAAGGATTCTTAACAAACACAACATCCAAACCATATTTAAACCACCTGCAAAAATAGGACAACTACTAAAAAAGCCTAAAGACAAAAAGGCACCCCTCAGTGATCCGGGAGTATATAAAATTCCTTGTTCTTGTGGCAAAGTCTACATTGAAAAAAGGGGGAAAGCGATGAGTCAACGTGAAAGGAACACGAGAGTAATGTCAGGCTAAAACATTTCACGCAATCAGCACTAGCTGAGCATTATATTGCAACGCAAAAACACACAATATCTTTCCAAGAAAACATAGAGAAGCAATCGAAATCTTAAAACACCCTAATAACATCAATAAGAACAATGGGTATAATACCGATCCGACCCAGCTTTCCATCTTCTTGGATCTAAAAAAAGACTTGATTGGCCAATCAGGTTCGACAGTCCCCACGGTGGGGTGCTCTGGCCAATCACATGCATCGTAGTGAGTATACATGCGAACAACATAACCCGATACCTCAGTTTCAGGTTAGCCCTAAAGAAGTGAACTGCAATATTCATGAAACGTTGCTAAAATTCGTAGCTTTGTAGCGATTGGAACCCGAAATATCTCTTTTTATCAAAATGAATTAATGTGAGAGCATTTAGTCTATTATAAATTTTATAATAATTAAAAGTACTGTTAATCTTTAATTTATATATTTTGTAACATTTATTTTCATTGAAGACAAAATGTATCAAAAAAGAACATTATGACTTGGGATTTAATTTTCAGTAAAATAATGGAATTCAAAATAAAATGGTGTATGGAAATATGGTGGAATAGGTAGAGTTTGTTAAACAATTGTTTCTAATTGCCACGCATAGAGCTAGTCGAGTTCGCACCCTACAGTTTTCAAGAATAGTAAATAAAGTTTTTCTATTTTTGAACAATCAAAATATGTTTTACACCAAACTTTATTGCCTCAGCTCAATTTCATCACCTAAGTGTAAATTATCTTTGTTGTCAATAACGTGACAACAGTTATTCTATATGGCAGATTCTTCTAAAATGACTATTTTACAGGGGAAAAAGATTTTAAAAATTATTTATACTTTAAAAACTCTAATTTATCTTTATCTTCAACTAATGAAAAAAAATAATATTGCGGCTACCCTGAAGTCATACCTTCCAAAAAGAAAAGCATAAAAGTGATCTATTTGTGTAATAATTTTGAGGAAGATAATACAAAAACTATTTTTTCTGCGAAAAGCTTATATATTAAATTACCTAAGATGTACAAAATTTTTTTAATTTGTTTGTTAGTTGTGAAAGCACGCTTCACCAGTTTGCATTTATTTGCTGGCAATTAATACCTAAAATAACAAAAATCTTTTGATTTCAACCATTTCCAAGATATTAAAATTTATGTGTCTTTCCAATGCCATTTGTTGCATAAATAGTTAAAAATTTCTATTTTATAGCACTCAAAAGACTAACATGACTCTTTGTTTCATCTCAAAACATTTAAAATGATTTCCTAAAATTTCAAAAAAAAAAAAAAAGAAAATTTTCAATTTTGAAAATTACAAAATCTTAGAAATCAATTTTTGATGACATTTTATTTTGGGAAAATAATTTGAAGAGAATATTTCAAAATATTTTAAAACATTTTAAAAGGTATCACAAAATTCACCTATTCAACATTCATCTATTTGGTTAGGAAAAAATTATACACTCAAAAACGATCTAGAAATTGGTTATGAGTCACTTTCTGATCGGATGCGTAGTTTTTATTTTATTCGTAAAAAATTGAAAAATTAAAATTTTGAACAAACGATGCAAGACACGAAAAAAATATATTTGACAAAAGATATTCATCCAAATAGGATATAAAAATTCTTTGTTTCTAATTTTCAGAGAAGAAGAGTTAAATTTCTTTCAAATATAAAAAATAATTTCATTTTAAACAAAATCTATCACCAGATACTTGATGAGAATGTATTCGTGGAAGCCAAAGGAGCAAAAGAATCCAGCACAGAGGGCAGATTTTTTAGTATGGGAAATACATGTTAAACTTCACGGGGCTTCCGGAAAGTCAAAATATAATTTTTTTAAAGCAATTATTTTTATTTTTTATTTTTTAATCGATGTGCATGGAAATTTGAGAAAAACGTTCCAATACATTTTTGGATCACCCTGTTATATTAAAGTTGAACATAATAATATTAAAGTCGTATATATTTCAACTAAAGTTTACACAAAAAAGAAATTTATAGCTAAACCAAAGATATTTATTTTTGATCTAGCTACAGATACTGCTAAAATAGAATCACCGATACTGCTTAAATTTATAAAGGAGACATTTGCAGCAGAATTTATTGTGAGTATTATTATTATTATAAATGTTGTCACAGACTTAAGATGGTTACAGTCCAACGTGTCGAAGACACTTTTTGTTAGAGAGTTGGATTTTTTATATAGTTTAGAATAGTTTTTCACGGGCCTGTCCCGGTATATATCATCAGTCACGGACGCATTTATAATGCAAACAA
>JAAAKG020032342.1:0-19527 GCA_010014905.2 Druon quercuslanigerum
TAAAAGTAAAGATTAAGTATATGTTATATTCATGTTATATTCATCATGTGATTTATATACTTCAGTAAATAAAAATTAAAAAAAAATTATAGTTTACGTTGACAAATGTATAATTACTATTAATTTACATTGAATCCAGGGTTTGATGTCCATGCACAATCGTTCGTATAACTATTGTTACTGACTATACTTTCTCTCGACTTCGACAAATCGTTTAATTCGAGTGACTCATTCTGTGATACGCACGAACTGTATTCTTGTGATCCATTTGCCACAATTTCAATTTGCTGTTGATTATCAAGGCCCACAAAACCCTGAAATCAGGAAATAACCCCGTTAATAGCATATATAAGAATTTGATGGTTATTAACACAAAAGAAAACCTAAAACATAAGAAAAAAAAGTTTGAGATACTTAAGCTTTTCGAAACCACATTAAGTCACTTACCTCTGTCTCTACACTCCATTTTCATCCTGTAAAACACTAAAAATGGATATTCTTCTTTTTATTCAATAAAAAAAAAATTACCCGCAATTAGATCTTATCAATTTTTGACTAATTCTTGTAAAGTCGTAAGTTACTAGACATAAAATTACAAAACTATATAAAAGTCTAAACCTAACCTTCAAAACGTATATACGTTCTGATTTTACAAGAATTTGAATACCTGATAAATCTGCATCAAATTCTAACCTATACCACTCAAGCATTTATAACTGCCACCCCATGCTTCAATACTTAATATCTGCAAGATAATGTGCTTTGTGTAAAAAAATACTTACTCGCGATTCCTAATCTTCAGATGTCAACACTAAATGTCTTCACATTTCTTAACTTTTTTTCACTTTGTCCGCACTGCGCATGCTTCGTGTCAGCAACCGAATTGCAGACAGTAAAGGAGTGATTTACTGACTCGTATTCTAGTTCAACGTTTCTCAGTATAGAACTTACTCAATTCAAGTCATTAAAAATATGAAGAGGTTATTTTATAACCATGTCATGACTGTATACAATTTTTCTATAAACTGTCTGATGAAAAATCCAGGACTGTTGTTCCTTAACTGTGCTTGAATACTTCCATGACTTTGTCTGGCCTGTCCAAAAGTCTAGCAGTAATCTAGTAATTTTTCCAAAACTTATTTTTTCCGTGTAGATTGTGGTCTCCTTCGACTAACAATGTAAGCATGCATGCATGGCAAGACCTTTCCATGCATACACTGGATTGTAAACAAACGCCCTTTATTGGACTGTGATATCTTGATTGGTGAAATTAAATCCTCTTTGTTGAAATGTAAATGTAATAAAGCCGCGGGCGAGGATGGGATTCCCAATGAATTTTCCAGAAACCTTCCGGAAAAGTGGGTAAAGTACTAAGGGCGCCTCTTCAACGGGATCTGGGCCGAGAAATGAGTCCCATCTAGCGCTGGGCCAAAATACATGCATTTATGTTACATAAAAGGGGTGATAAATCTGATTCTCATAATTACCGGGGAATAGCCCTTATTAATAGTATTACTAAGATCTTCTCTCAGATCGTGTTGACGAGATTGATTGCGTGGGTCAACTAGGTAAAAATTCTTCCACAAAATCAGGCCGGTTTCAGGTCTGGAAGAAATTCTATTGATCATATTTGTACCCTAAATTCTTTAATTGAAATTTATCTGCTTATCTCAAAGCGAAAAATCTTTGCTTTTTATATAGATTTCAAACAAGCTTTTGACTCAGTAAACCACCGCCACCTATGGAGCAAACTTCTGAGGATCAGCATGTCCACTAAACTTCTACGAATTATAAAAAATCTTTATGATAACGCTAACATTTCTATTCACACTGACGAGGCTCTGACTTCGTCTGCAAAGGTAACTTTTGGGGTGCTTCAACGTGAGATCCTTAGTCTTCTCCTGTTGCAGTTTTCATATATGATCTAGAAGAGTACTTACGAAATAATGGTTTGCATGGAATTTCAGTAGATCACTTACGTGACGTGATCCTACTTGCTAATTCTGATGACGTAGTCATATTCGCTTACCCCCAGGCTGACTTACAAGCAAACATTAACCTTACCACCCAATACTGTATGAGCATTTTTTTAAGCTTAACGAAGCAAAATAAAAAGTTATGGTATACCACAAAGGTCGGCCACGTGAATACAAATTCTTCTATGCACAGACTCGGCTGGAGGTAGTGAGCGAATTTGTCTATCTCGGAGTCAACACATCAGACTCGGGTCTGTTTTTTAAAGAGTTCATAAAAAGAATATCTCCTGCGAATATTGCTATGGGTGCTGTTTTAAGAATTTTTGGTGCATATAAATCTAATGCCTAGCCAGCTAAGACTACCCTTTTTCGTAGCCTCACGCTTAGTGTTCTTTTTTACGTAATAGAAGTTGGGGATTAAGGTACTTTGAATCGGCCGAGAAATTGCAGTCCTCTTTCTATAAGAAAATACTAGGCTTACCAACATCCACGCCGATTTTTGCACTCCACTTAGAGACAGGTCGATTACATTTAGCTTATGATATATCCCTAAAACCTGATTCCAGCCTTAAGTATAACTGAGTTCTCCAGCTCAAAATTATGTTCACTCTGAGTAACTGGGAGCAAATGTGGCTTGACTTGGATTCTACATCGCCACCAAAATAGAAAACTAAAACTCTAAATAAGTACTGTTAAATAAACAACTTTAACCTGAATTATTTTGTCTAAAGTATATTTCAGATTGATATTACGTAGTGTACATCCTTAAGGCAGAAGATTATTATTTTGTCCTAGAAAAGATGTGTTTTTAGCAAAATATATGAATTATCAATTATTATAATTATTACGTTGATTATAAACGGTTTAACCGACGAAAAACGTTCAAGAGGCAACAAAGTTTGATTTTTTCTCAGCGATGTTATCAATTGTTTTCTATGCATTGTTTGGTAATAAATAATTAAATTATTTAAAAAAAATTGTTTACACCAAAACTGACCAAGGCTTCGAAAAGTGAGCCAAGATATTCGTCATTACGGGACTTCTCTGTCCTTTCGATAAAAATTTATCTCGGGGACTAAACGTAACGCTAGACTAGACTTCTATAACCGATTATTACAGACAGCCCCTGATTTGTGCAAACATGAAAAATTTTTGTACAATGTTAATAAATCTGTTATTTTTTGGAGGAATTTGGATCACATAGACAATTGATATCTTGCATGTGTAATAGTGTGGCTCAAAAACGCTTCTTTTTTTTAGAGGGCCGTGATCCTACCCATTTCATTCGAAATCTAAAAAAAGAAATTCCCTATTTTATTTATTTTTTATTTTAACAGGTGGCGGTATAGACTTGAAGTTTCCTATGTAAAATGCATGCGGAAAAATCACTTTTCTGAGTTTTTTGAATAATTGTTTAGGGTTTGAAAAAATGTGACGGGAAAGTATAGGGGCTCGTAGAAAATTATCCAAGGAAGAATTTCATGTATCAGATATATGGGTTTGACCCCTCTAACACAACCCCACGAGTGAAATATTTATTATCATTGGTTAATTAATTTTTAATTATTTAAACAAATGGGATTTGTTTACAAATTTTTTTCGAAAATTTGATTTTTTCCTCCTTGAAATTATTACGTTTAGTCTAGTGGAATATTTAATAACATTGTTTAATTAATTTTTTATTGTTTAAACAAATGGAATTTGTGTAATTTTTTTTGAAAATTCGTTTTTTCCTCAAACTTATTACTTTTGGTCAAGTGGAATATTTATTAACAATAGTTTTTTTAATTTTAAATTATTTAAACAAATAGAATTCCTTTAAATAATTTCGTTTCAAATTTTAAAAAATAAAAATTATTACTTTGGGTGTAGTGAAATATTTATCAATATTGGTTCATTAATGTATAAATTATGTAAACAAACTATTAGTTGTATAGTATTATTAGTTGAAAATAAATAATAATTTATTGTTTCAACAATTGAAAAATATTTGAAAACACAAATGGGTTTTGTTCAAATAATTAAAATTTAATTAACCGACGTTGTTAAATATTTCACTATACCAACAGTAATAATTTGTATAATTTTTTTTTCAATTAAATAAACAATGTCAAACCTATATGTCTGATACCAGAAATTCTTCGTTGGATAATTCTCTACAGGCCCTCATACTTTCCCGGGACATTTTTTCAAACCCTAAAAAATTATTCTAAAAACTCAAAAAAGTGATTTTTCCCCATGCATTTTACATTGGAAACTTCAAGTCTAAACCGTCACTTGTAAAAATAAAAAAAAGTAAACACTACAAAAAGTACGTATTCTCATAAGATTACTTGTTATTTTCAATCGTTGATTTTTCGATTATGAAGCTGTGAAAGGTTCCAAAACTTTAACCAGAACTTTAGTGCATTTTAATACAACTGCCATCCAAACATCATACGATTCTCATTTGTAATTCTTTTACCGAGGGTACTCCCTTAACGAAACAGTAGTCTTTTCAAGAAAAAAGAATATATTTTTTTTATTTGTTCTTTTTCTTCAAGAAACTACATTAGGTTTTCACAAACGGGCGGTGATGCCAAGGTACCTGAAG
This sequence comes from Druon quercuslanigerum, assembly GCA_010014905.2. Taxonomy (NCBI): domain Eukaryota; kingdom Metazoa; phylum Arthropoda; class Insecta; order Hymenoptera; family Cynipidae; genus Druon; species Druon quercuslanigerum. The sequence goes on from JAAAKG020032342.1 coordinate 4,570, forward strand.
AAGCTGAGTGTCTTTGGTTTGCCTCGAAGATGAGACAGCAAGCACGATATTCCTCCTTTTGAATTAGGGGACGTCGGATCGTTGTGGATCACAAACGGGATTCGGAACTATTTATCTGTGTCAACCAAGTCAGGGTACAAGTAGCACAAGACTGGGTTCTCGGTGCCCAGGTTTTAGGTATTAGGACTAAGAAGCTGTGTTTTCCCATTCCTAGTCCTGCTTTCGCAGGGCTGTATACGAGTGGGGGGCTTATAACTCCGTTATATGGCGATACAAGAATAAAAATTTGAATTAAAGAAAAAATCAATTTAAAATTAAAATCGATGTTATTGGCAATCCCTCATATTTGTGAAGTTTTAGCAGCAACACTGATCTCTAAATTTAATATTACTCTAATAAAGACTATAGACCCCACTGATAGATCTAGAGTTAACGATAGTAATTTGAAATGAATCATATTCATTCTTAAGTCTACCGGTTCACGGGCATCACTATGAATCCCTCTGAAATTCGCGTTCGGATTCCGCTATTGCTGGACAATAGATATCGGGAGTCAGTTAACTTCACGGCAAGCTGGGGTATTTTGGAACTTTGATTCCTAATTCCTTTTCTTTTTTGACCTTAAAAACAAAAATTCCAAAGTAACAGGGACGTGACCTGTGTTAGTGTAATATTCAAAACTCGCGGTTTTGTCGTTTCGTTTTATCCCAGGATATTACTTGAAAAATCAAAAAATTTCATAAGCGGAAGCCAACTTTAAATATTCGCCTCTCCATTTAGAGAACCAAGTGACCAACAAAAATTTCTTCGTCGTTTTATCAAAAAAAGGGGTAATCCAAAGTATTAACCAATTATATATATAACACTAAACACACAACAATATTTGTATGTACGATCTATATAATATGTATATAACCTGTGCTTCTTTTGTATTACAAATATAATGTGTACCATTCATAAACAAATATCACACCCTTTATTTAACCAAGAAACGCAATCCAAGCTCAACAACAATTAGAAAAGCCCTGAAACAATAGGGCAGAAGATTGACCCATTAAATTATCAATAGTTACGTATAAGTATTCATTATTAAACCGTCAAAAAATAGTTTAATTAAGTAAATCCCTCGAATTTATCTAATTAAGAAATTCTCGGATGTAACCAATAATTGGTAACAGTGGTGGGATTAGTTTGCACTGATTGTTGTTCACTTGTATTGTTGTTTGGTTGTAAAATAAAAATAAAATTTAAAGAGTTGTCCTTCAACAATGAAATCTAAAGTTGCGTACAGGCCGTGAAGGGGCCGCTTCCAGCTTCGATTGTAATTGTTTCTAAAATTATTAGAATTAATTACTTAACTGTTTTAAAACAATCTTTAATTGTGCAATAGGCCGAAATTGAAATTGAAATAATCAAAAGTCTTCAGAATGCCCAGTTAATAAAACTTAGTTAATACTAAGCTATCGAAATACATGATACACACTATGTTACAAACCTTGTTTACAAATGCCTGACTAAAGGCCTGTAGATCTAAGCATCGTGGGGGTAAAAAGGTGAGGGTTAGGTACAGATGCGTTGTTGCCCGCGCACACGCGAACTCAGTGCGCTTGAGGAAGATCCTTAACAAAATTTTGAAGAATTTCTAGAGAGAATGAAAAAATTGTAGATCAGTTCTAAATTGTCGTAAAAATAGCAAAGGAAATTTTTTTTACTTTGAGCTGTTATTATCTTCAAAGAGTTTGTTTCTGAGAAGAAAATAAAAGGGAGTGATAAAGTTATCTCAAATATAAATAAATATAAATCTATAAAAACTAAGCTGAACACAATTAATATAAACTAATAATTGATTTGAGTATCTCACCCAATCGCGCGCTCAGCTGAAGGGTTCAAGAAATTTCTTTTCTAAAATTATCAAACTTCATTGAATAAAAATCAGAGCCACAAGAATTTGATTTTTTTTTAATTATCAAATTACGGTGTCTCATCCACGCTGACTCGAAACTAAACGCTATAAGCAAGGAATTAGCCAAGTTGAGTTTGAGAATCTGATTTTATTTTACACGAGAAAGGAAAGCGAGATTCTTAAATATCTCGAGGGATAAACAAAAATCTCTTGCGACTCTCCCGCGTCACCATGAGCAGGATGAGCAGCGTTTCGATTTTTCTTTATTCCTCATGACCGAGCTCAGAAATATCACTTTGATAATGGCGAAATGCTCGTGAACAAGAGATTGAAATTATTAATAGGCCACCAACTCATTTAGAAAATATAGCTAAGACTTGGAAAATAGGATGCCACCCTTCATTAACGAACATAACCATTTCTCGCACATCGATTCACTAAATGCAGTGGATGTTCAATTCGACGTAATTTCTGGTGGAGTAGCAGAATTTGTCTTTAAAAGCCGAATTCCCACCAACTTTGTCGAAGAGAATATCTTAAGAATCCCTTTTACAAAAACCACTGAATACGAGTTCACTGCAGAGAACCTAGTTTTCCGTACTATAGAGACAAAAAATATAGAAATCCAGGGCGTGCAATTTCTGTTTTAAGCGGTTTCGAACACCACCCCTCTTGAATTCGTACATGTCAAATGTATCGTAGGGCTATTCGTGATAGAGCACCTAGTTCAAGTACACGCATTTTCCCTGCAGTAGTATGACCCATGTAGGTAAAACATTCGCGCAAGTAAAAAAAAGAGGAAGAACAGCTGTCAAAATGGGTAACGGAGAAGATGACGCTGTGCCGAATAACTGAAATTCGGAACAGCAAAGCAACACAAATCCCGTTCATTTAAACGGAAATCAAATCAGTGATCAGGCACACTACCCGGAACTTAGCGCGTCCTCGGTGGCCGCAATCCGTCGCCAACACATTATCCATCCAGCAGGCAGCTAGTCACATTCCTGCATACAATGTCAGAAACATTACGGTACGAGATTTTATTCAGGAAATCTTAAATGCAGCCACTTATGTATCACCGACCTGATCGACTTGCTAAAGGAACGTTTTGCATCTTGGAAACCATTCGAGTACTATTTTAATGAGATTTACCACCTAGTGATGAATAGTAATGAATCTGTAAATGAATACTATGATTAACTACACACATATATAAGGGACGCGAAAGCAGCCTTAGAATCAGCTTACGGACACCAAATAGTCACAGCTCCTTTAGTGCCGACACATCAAGCCGTGATACAATTATTTGTATGAGAACTACCGGGTGATCTCTCTTCCCCCGTAGATGCCAAGGACACTACTACATTGGAAGAGGCATTCAGTTATGCGAAAAATGCAGATGAAAGAAGACACTCATCCGGGGGACTCCATATTTTTTTTTCGAATTGCATTTCAATCGCGAAAAGCAGCCCATGAATATCAGCAGGACCCGCGGACTAATTGTCATCCAGGCGAGGAAACGTGATTGTATGAAACCCATAGGACCAGTCATTCTTTTTCACCATGGCAAGGCCGATCCTATTACTATAACCCACGCCAGTGTTATATGGATCATCATCTACGTCTTTATAACGACCCGAATAAGGAGAGAGGATATTATAATAAATCTCAAACCAACTGACCATACAATGATCGAAGTCGATCCCTAAGCCCTCGATACCCCACAGATAATAGAAGTTGCAAACCACTACCCCCCCCCCCCCCCCAGGATTTCTAAAAAGAACTATGCAAGAAAACGTACTGCAAACTAGCCAGGCTAGATCGAAATGGGCACAGAATTACCCGATTTATTCACAAAACTCTGCTACACAACAATCCTCGAATAATAAAACCCCGGTATTCAACAATCAAACTACCAACCTTCATATAACGCAAGGACTAATCATAGCTATTCATCCTCGTCCACAACCTTCATACCAACTTCCACGGTAACCCTCACCTTTTCCACCTAACCGCGACGATTCTTTAACAATCAGACTTCGAGAAAAGTAGCTATTTGCCGAATAAGTGATAGGATTGAAGAATCTCCCGTAGTAAAATAGATAGCCGTGATCCACCGAAAATTTTTGAACAACTTCTAATCGACACAGGAGCAGATGTAAACCTAATAAAGATTTCGACACTCAAGGAGACCAATTTCATACGGGAAAGGAACGTGTCAGTAATAACTGGAGTAACATGATCCGGGTATATACTTTAAGTACGGTAGAGTTAACACTCCTAAAGAAATCTTTTACTTTCCACATAGTTCGCCCCTATTTCTCTATATCAGTGGTCGGGATTTTAGGCCAATAGACTCGATACCCTTTATTGACCTAGAATCGTTGAAGGCTAGGAATGAACAAGTTCACATTCCTGTAAAAAAGACCAAATTAGTTGAAGGTTATCTACCATTATTGAACCTTGAGGAAGGATTATACATGGGAGAGTCGGCTGTAACTAATAACCAAGGAATATGCCAAGTGCTGGCATATGACACGAGGGTGGATTATATGGACATCGAAATTCGTCCACAAGAGTTATTTCCGTATGAATATCTGGACACGTTTCTAGTAACGGGAAATAAACTGACATGTACTAATGTACTAGTTTAGTCAAAGATAAGATACCCACAGTGGATGAAACCCCTGTTCGAGCGAAACCTTTCAGACAAGCCCAAAAGCAGGAAGATCTCATCGAAGAGCGCATTAAAAAAATTTGCTAAGGAGGACTAATCACCAGTTCTACTTCGCCTTATAACTTGACAGCCCTAATACTACAGAAGAAAATAGGTCCTAAATGAAAAACCCATTGGAGATGGCTACCCTCTGCCAAATATGACAGACATTCTGGGTAGGTTAGGGGGGGGGGCAGTATTTATCAGTACTAGACCTAGCTTCGGGATACCACCAGATTGAGATTGACGTAAGGGATTAACCCAAGTCGGTATTTTCCACGCGAAGAGGACACTATCAATATAGAAGAATGCAAGAGGCCAATCTATTGCTGCAGCAACCCGAAAAATGCGAGTTCTTACAAACAGAAGTGGTTATTTAGGGCAGATAATAAGTGGTGAAGGAATTAGGCCACATTCAAGAAAGCTAGAAGCAATCCGTAACTTTCCACCACCTATTAATGTCAGAGCAGTTCGGAGATTCTTGGGACTGGCTGGATATTACCGTAAACTCATGAAGGATTTTGCGACCATCACCAAGCCTTTATTTAACCTTCTAAAAAAGGATCGGCTCTTTCAGTGGAAGTCCGAAGAAAAGGACAGTTTCCAGAAAATAAGAGAAAGACTATGTACAGAACCCATTTTAATATACCCGGATTTCGTGTACGAAGTCGCAGTCAGAACAATACTAACCTAAGACAGTGCGACACCGAGGAATAAGTAAAAAATTGATTCCGTGGTTCGGATCGGATAACCGAAACCAATTCAGAAACTAGTTAAAAAATCTGCTGATAGCCCTACAAAGGGTTGGGGCTGAGGGATTCCGAATACCTAGATATATAGATTTTTGCCACTTATTACATAGAAACGCCTTTACGGATGCCCTAACGCAAATATTTAGAGATACAGGAATAAAAGTCGTGATGTGTCATGGGAAGGTTGAAATAGCGTCTCTAGAAAAAAGGCAAGCCATAATATATAGCTATAATAGCTGAATCCCATAACAGCCTTCTCAGTTGGCAAAAGGGAGTCACTAAAACGTATCGGAGAATTAGGTAACGATTTCAAATGTCTATCCCAATAGCATAATAGCACAATAGCTCAAGCCATGGTGATCAATCTTTTCGCAGTTCACGGAGCACCTATATATATTCTAACGGAGCATGGAGGTTCATTCATTAGCAAGCTATTAAAGCGCTTCCTCAGGCTTGAAAATTAGCCCACGTATTACACAAACAAGCTTTTCTCCTGAAATTATAAATTGTTTGATTTCATATGTGAACCGCAGAATATAAAATTTTTAATGCAGAATCAAGCATAGAGCTCTTTTTGAAAAATAGTCTGGTTCTTGTTTTATTCCAAATAATTTAAAATTCATGCATTTTATGCGCCTGGAAAGGAGCAAACCGCCACTATGAGTCTACCTATGGTGAACGGAATATGGGGCCGGGCAGTCGAGAGTGTTATTTTTTCGACAATACTTTAAACATCGTAAAAACCTAGGGTCGAGCCCAGGATTGAGATTGAATGACCTTCAGGCCTCACTCAACTATTGTTAGAGATCACAGCCGGTTTAGTGAAATTAATAATGGTTAAAATATTAGGGAATTTAAGTGTAATATTCGGCATTTGGTTCATTACAGAACGCCGAGACTATTAAAAAAGGATATAAGAAAATCGGTTAATCCATTCAATTTCTGCATATACCTTTTTTCTCTCTTCTCCGATTTTACGACAATAAATGCTGAAAAAAGATGTTGCGCCCAGAATTGGAAATTGCTTAATCGGAAAACTATGAAATTAAAATTTATTTTATTTGCAAGGTTGAAATTTGAAAGGTATGCATTTCGCAGCCTTTTCTTGAGCAATTCCTTTTCCAGAATTTTCAATAGAAAACTCTGCAATCATTAGACATTCATAATTTTTCTATCTTTTTTCTTAAATGTTTATTAATTTCAAAAACAAATGCTTGCGTCAGACTGAATGTGTGGTTTTCGTCAGAATTTATGAACTATTTTTCTTCAAAATTCATATTTTGTAGTTCGAATTCACTGTTTTTCATTCGAAATATTAAAATAATATTCACAGAAAGCGGAGGCGTCTACTTTTTCGAGGTGGGGACCGAGCCATAGAATTAGAATATTAAATGGCACAATCATTATAGTTGATAATATGTTAAAATTTTACAAATAAATTATAAATATCTTTCAAATTAATTTAAAAGATAGAATTATAATATTATAAGACAATTATAATAATAAACGGCACAATGTGTACAATTTTACAAAAATTATGAATATATATCTAATCGATTTACATAAAAAACTACATTTTTACGTTCATTATTGTTACTGTTTAGTAATTTCTGTCTTTTACATACAAATAATTACTAGTGGACAATTTAAAGATTTCAATTACATTTTATACAACTTTCAATTGTTTAAAGAAATGTAAATTATTTAAACAATTATTAAATCCCAAAAATATAAAAAATAGATTAATAACAAAATTTGGAGTAGTAAATTTTTCTAAAAACATGTAAATATTTAATCAATTATTTATCGTCTAATTTCAGAATTTCTAAATATTAAGCCAGAGATGTCCACTTTTTCTAAATTGCTATCCTGTGCTACGTTTTGTTGATAAATTACATAATTTCCATACATTTCTTTTAATTTTCAATAAATTTCTATTTGTTTAAACAATCTTCATTGTTTATATAATTAATTATTGTTTTTTTTAATTTCCGTCTTATTCAGTATAATTGGATTACATCAGCAAAACAACGACATCAACAACAAACAGCAAACAACGACATCAACAAAAAGTTGCATAGAAATTTAGAAAAATTGGGCATCTCGGGCTCCATTTTTAGAAATTTTGAAGATAAACAATAATTAATTGTTTAAATAAATGCATAATGTTTTTTTAAAAAATTACATCCTCAAACAATTACATTTCAATCAGAAAATACGATTATATTGTTGACTATATTAAAAGTTCCTGAGTCATGTTTTGGAACATCTCTAATAAGCCCCATCTTAACACGGAATTCTTTTTGGACTCTCTGTTTTGCAGTTTTCATTTTCGCTTTCTCTTCGTTAGTTTTTGCTTGCCACTTGCAGAATCCTAAATGATAACTTATGTGCAGTATCAATTCCATCAAACGAATCCAAGCGCGCAGTGTAGATAGCCCGTATCTGAAATTTCGTACCTTCTCTGATTTATCTGCAACTTTAGGTAAGGCATGCATCTGGGATGGTGTCGCGTCACAAACGTAACCTGTGGGAGCTGAAGAAGTTTCGGAAAGAGCCTGACAAACCTTTCCATCAACCATAGTCAACGCGAACTCATGAATGACAGTGATGGTACAATGTCTATACGGTATTTTTGTACGTTTGACTTTTTTTTATTTTTTCTTAAATCAACTCTACTTCTGTCGTGTTTCGTTCCTTAGTTTCTTGTGCATGTTCAAACATGAGCAGCCTACATTATCTGGTGTATTCAGGATTATCGCTCTTCCAAATTGTCAAGGGCTCTGCACATTCAGAACAACTCGTATCATTCTTATGGGAACAAGGTTTAATTATACGTATTGGCACCATTGACATCAAAAAAATTCCTGCATATAATTTTTCTGCTCCACAGAACTTGTGATTATATTCTCTCTGGCCAGATAAGCTATAACAATCATATTTATGTTGACACTTCATCACGACATTTTTCCCTTCCACTGCATCTGGTGGCAAAGTATTTGGAATTTTCAACATACGTTTCACTGTATGATTGCATAAATCTTGCAATTCAACTCTCACCCTAGACCTTGTAACTGTCATACTTTTTTCGGGAGGAAGACACTCTCTCTTGGCTTCTTCAAGACTTTTATAAAGAGGAAAAATTTCAGCCTTATGTGCCTTAGCTTTTAGTCTAATATCATATTGATGTTTCGTAAATTTTGTGTCTTAATCAAGAGAAATAGCTTCTTCTAAAGTTAATGGCTCCATTTTTATTTACCATTTATCTCCATTTTCCTTCTTTTAGTCGATTTGGGACTGGTTTCAAAATATTTTGAAGTTCTTCTGCCTACTTTTATGTGATACAATGATATTATGGAGTCAGATATTAACCACGCACGGAAAATTTATCTGCATTATAGAACGCACTCTTCCATATTTTTTCGAAAGACGGAATGAAGTGCCGCAACAAGATGTCTCTGATCAAATTTACTTGCTCACTATCTATCAAGTTAGCGGTGCGAAGGTAATCCAACAGAACTCTTGTGTCTTTACTAGAAGTTTCTATCAACATAATCAAATATACTGGAAACTAAATAGCTCAGATCATATGAGTTAAAAAGTTGAGCAAACTCTTTTTATGTAAAAAATGAGTAACGCGAACGAAGAAAGAGAATCTTTGTCAGGAGTGAATAAAAATATGGTTCACAGTTAAAAAAACTTAAAATCAAATTCCTCCAGCGATAATTATTTCTTCTATCAAATCACACCTGGATACTACGTGAATAAAAATAACAATCAGCTAAAAAAAGCATGCGTTGTTTTCGTTTCCTAACTTCAGATAAATGAGACTGTCATTTGTTTCACTAAAGAACTAAAATGAAAATCAGCCACCATAAAACTTTAACGCTAAAAGTCGAAGAAACTGTGCACGAGCTGTTGATTTTATTCCATCTAATTAATAGGACCTACTTAATCGTAGAAAATGATATCAGTTCACGATTGTTAAAAGATGAATAGTTTACAACAAGAATAATCATAAACATTTGGTTTAGGGAGATGAGGTAATGTCTTGGTGAAGCCGCGTATTATAATGTATGCGAATTAGCTTATTAACTCTGCGAGAGAAAATTTCTTCAGACTCGTGAGTGTCCCTACTTTTCATATGTTATAGAATATATTTATAACAGTTATTAAATGTATTGTTTATTCATTCCTTGTATTCAAACCTTTTTGTGTTGGCCAACTGTAAGTACTTTGGAAGAACGAGTTTTTACGTCGACAAATGTCTGAATAATGCATTTTTTAATTAAATTTGTTTAACAAAAACAAAATTAATCAACTAGTTATAAATGTTACTGAAATTATCGTAAAGTTCCCAATTAAAAGGACTTACATTCAAAAAAGAGTTTTTCCGTCGACAAATGCCTAAATAATGCATTTGTTTATTAAATTTGTTTAAACAATCATAAAATTTATCAACAAATTTTGAATTTTTCTGAAATTATCATGAGGTTCCTAATTTAGAAAAATTGACATCGGAAAAAAAACGAATCTTTCTGAAGACAAATGCCTGAATAATGCATTTGTTTATTAAATTTGTTTATAATAATAACAAGAATAGTCTTAGGAGAAATTTTTTTTATTAGAATATATTTTCCATTCAAATTTACTGCAATATAACTTTAAAAAATGTTAAATTATTGAAAATTATAGAAAACACATTTTCAACAAATAATTTGTTTATATAACATTTTTTTGTTTATTGTATCATGAAGCAATATCTTTATATAATGTAAATCTATGAAACGTCGGCAATTACAATAATTTTCCTATTAACGACAAGCACGGGGAAAGTCAAATAGAAAAAATTGCCATTTTTTTCGTCACATTTATTTGTTTATAAAAAAATTGAAAAACTAAATTAAAAAGCAGGCTCGACAACAATCATTGAAATTTTATGAGCTTGTTTAAAAAACAAACAAATCGGTCTACAGGTTCAGCCAGAATTGTATTTTGAACCAAAGAATGTAGTTTTTGCCCACTGTGTGGCGGTGGGTGAGGAACAAACCCGATTGTGTTTCGCTCCGCTTTTTTTTTGGTAACGCCTGAGGGACCGCCGTACATCGCACGCAGATCCTTTTGCTCCTGCTTGCGGTGCGACGTCCATTCTCTCAAGAACTATATCAGAGGGCCCTATGTCAGAATTTTACTGTATTTAAGTGTTCCTCATTCAGACAAATTTATGACGTAGTTGCCTAAACCGGGGCGAGATATCGCTGACTGTTTTTGTTTCTGACACTTCGAGGTGAGTTGCACGATTTCGTTTCCCTTACTGAGGCGGTCTCTTTCGCCGTACTTTTAAATCAATGAGGTGGTATTGTGTTATAGTGACTTATTAAAAATATTAATTATGAACCCGACGCTTGCAGTTAAATTGTTTATTAATTCTAAGAAAGAAGTTTAAAGTACTTTATTGCAACCTTTTATTCTAACCGCAAGTTTTACCAACTGTTTAGGTAAGCAGTTTAATAGTAATTCATAAGTTTAATTTTTCAATAAATATTAGTGAGTACGCATTAAAATTTAATATTATAGGTTAATATTATCAATTTACTTCAAAATTCAACTGTTTGGTTCTAAATTATTTTTTCTGTTAAGAATCTATATTTTCGAGTTAAAAATATAACTGTTTTGAAGAACGCTCGTCTATTGGCATACAAATTTATTCTTTTTGGTTGAAACGTGTACTATTATAATTTTTATTTAGAATTCATATTAATTAAAATTAATGCATAAAGTGGACAAAACTTTTTACGGTTAAAAGTTTGTTTCTTCATTAACTGAAAAATCTTTTTTGAATAATATTTCAACTATTTTATTAAAAAACTTTTCAATTATAAATTTCATCTTTCTTAAGCAAAAATGCAACTGTTTTGATGAAAATTAAGGCTTAAACGAGTTTATTGAAAATTCGTTGTTTTTTTATTCAATTCAAATGCTATTATTTTGTAATTAAAATACTTTATGGTTAAAATATCAACTATTATATTTTTTCTATGAATTCATCTTTTTTACATAAAAATTTAACTACTCGGTAAAAAGTTGTACTACTTTGTAACAAATTCATAATGTTACTTGAAAATTCCACTGTTTGGTTGTAAATTAACTTTTTTGTTGAAAACTCATATTTTCGAGTTATGAATATAACTGCTTTGTAAAAAAACTCTTGTGTTTGGCTTGGAGATTCAAGGATTTTTTTTTGAAAGTCCAATAATTACAAGTACATCAGCTCGGGTAATATGTGAACAAGAGAATTGCGTTAATTTACAAGCTTCGTTGAAATTATACTTAAAATGTTTAATATATTTATAATTCTAATTTATTCCTAAATTTGTAATCGTGAGCAATTTTATTTAAGAAGCCACTACTCAGACCATGCTTGAGATAGTTTAGATTATTTGGCTACGTTCAGTTCAGAATGCAGGTTCACAAATACGTATCAACAAACGGCTAAGTCAGATAATCCATTCATTGAGGAAGTAACCATTGATGCAGTAAATGTACCAGTTGTATTAGATATTTTAAGTAGTCAGAACCAAGCTATACTTGATTCTGAAATATCTACTCCTGAAGATAGTTTGCTGAACACTTTTCTGCAAACAAGTACACACCAGATAATGATGCACGAATTCTACTTTATATTATGTATTATATATATATTTTTCAAGTGTAAGCACTTATGTTAAAGACACCATTCTTAAATCGAATCAAATCGTTATAGAAGAGCAATCTTTTAATGATTCTATTGCCTCGGCTCCTAAAGATAGTTAATTGAGAAATAAGAAAATAGGTGCAGCTACAAGCCTAATTAAAAATAAAAAATTGATTTCTACAAGTTCGTATTATACTTATTTTACTAATGCATATAATGTATATTATATTTATTATTTCAATCGGTAATTTTATTCTAAGTTGTTAATCAAAGTTGAAATACATATATAACAAAATATACTCAAAGTTGTAAGAATTCCTCAATTCAATCTTAAAAAGAAAAAGGTGCATATTACTATTGAAGTTACAGTTAAAACTGTAGACAAAGTTTTGGAAACCCTTCAGAAGGGATTAATGAGAGTATCGTAAATTTTTAAAGAGACAAAGAGCAGGGTAAAGGTAGGAGGTCAAGTAGGAGGTAGTTTCTGGTTGGTGAGAGGAGTGAGGCAAAGATATTATCTATTAGAATAGAGAAGGAAAAGATATATACACTGACATACGCGGACGATATAGTGTTGATGGCAGAAGATGAACGGATGGCGGGCTTAATTACAGGATTAGAGAAATACTTATATGGGAAAAAGCTGAATTTCAGTGGAGAAAAGACAAAGAAAATGAGGTTTGGAAAAGGAGGGGGAGACAGAAAGAATGGACGGGGAAATGGAAGGGAATAAAGTTAGAAGAAGTAAAAGAGTTTAAATATTTAGGATATATATTGCAAACGAATGGAGATGATAGAGATCATATAAGAGAAAGGATAAAAGAAGCAGCAGGGGTAATGAAACAGATATGGGGAATGGGAAAAAGAAGGTCAAAAAATTGGAGAAGAAGAATGTGGTTATTTGATACACTTCTTCATTGAGCTCTTGTACGAGATGAACTTTGTAAGGATGGAAATTAATGCTTTTTAAAATATTTCACACTATCTCAGGAGCAACGCCACGCTCATCACTAGCTCGACGTAAACTAAGGTGTGGATTTTCAATAAATGCTTGGGGGTTTCTATTTAAAAAAACAAAGTTGACCTTCAAGAAAACTATGAAGGTCAACTTCAAGGTCAAAATGAAAGTCACCATTAAATTCCTCGTTTACTTCAGGAATTACACTGACCTTGAACCTTACACTTGACTTATGATTTGGGTACGTACCTGAACGTAGAATTTTCAGCTTTAACGATTGAAGATGTAAAAAGGGGGTTTCTATTTAAAAAAATAAAGTTGAATTTCAAAAAGCCATGAAGGTCAACTTCAAGGTCAAAATGAAGATCACCATTGTATTCCTCGTTGAAATTTACTTTAGGAATGACCTTCACTTTTTTGAAAAATATTTTACCTGAGGAAATATCCAACCGTCCCGGGACTTTTTAGACACCTTGTATAAGGTGGACGTTAGGGGTAGATTGGAGGACGCCAGGATACATGGTGAGAGAAGAAGCACAAAGGGGCAAATTAAGTATCAGAGCGGGAAAGAGGGCATGGAAATTTGAGACGAAGCTCAGGGAGGGAAAGGGAGGGGAGTTGGCGAGAAAGTGTTGAATGGTGGTAGAAGAGAGGAGAGAGAGGGCGATAAAATTAACGAGATGGGAAGAAAAAAGGAGGGAGTTCTTGAATTGGAAAAAAGGGCAGGGAAAGACAAGTAATAGAAATATGGCGGGTGATTTAGGAATCAAAATACAATAAATGGTATATGATGATAAAAAAGGAAGGTTTACTAAAGTATTTAGAAAAGGGATGGAGAGAGAGAAGGTGGACCAGAAAGCAAGATTTAGATTGGGAAACGAATTAAGAGAGGGGATGTATTGGCAAAAGGAAGAGAGAAGAAAGTGTAGAATATGTGAATGGGAGGAGAAAACATGGGGGTACGTATGGGAAGAATGTAGGAGAGGAATGGAAGATAAAGGAAACTTGTAAGTGAAAGTGGTTAAGATTCTAGGGAAGAATGGTTAGGGGTAGAATGGATAAAGGAGTTGGCGGTTGCTAGGGGAGCGAATGAGAGTGAATGAAAGAATGCATGTGAAAAAATGGGAAATTGTAGGACATAAAAAGTGAGAGAATAAGGAAACGGAAGTAGCTTGGATTAGAAGCGTAAAGATCGCTTACACTTGCACTCTCGCTTTCGCTCGCTCACTCGCTCAATCATTTGCTAACAATTCCTAAATTGCACAATAACAGGAAATAGAGATAAGGAACTTGATATAAGACTTTATGTAAATAGTTGTAAATACTTTTAAATATTAAGAATAAAATTTTTTTGTTTAAAATGTAAGCGGATATATTGTAAGGAATGGAAGTCATGTAAACCCTTAGAGGACACATTATGAATAAAGAAGAACATACAAAATTCTTTATTTCGTTGACTCGACATTCCAGCTTTAGCTGTCAGAATACTTAGAATTCCATGTCGTGTAGCCCCGTAAAAATGTGAAAGTCTATTGCAAACTACTGCGCAAGCGTGATTTAGCTGTTCGTGCGCCGCTTAGATAAAGTGCATAAAAGTACGGTCCGCGAGACCAAGAATTGAGATCTCCCAGGGCTTTGGCTCAAGCCGCATCTTCCTGGCTTCTCCACTCCAACCCTTGCCTTAGCGAAGAAGACTTAAGCCAAGGACCCCCCGCCCCCCCACTAGATCTCCTTGGATTTCTCCCGAGTGACAACTCCATCATCGTCCTCGCAAATGGACCACCCACCACACTCGCTGCCCCCACTGGCGTTAGTTAACCCCAAGGTACGGGATACCACCCCCCCCCCCCCCCCCCCCCCGCCCCCGACCCCCCGCCTTCTGCCCCCCCCCCCCCCCCCACACAAGGTTCATAATGTTGCTACTATGCGTCAGGT
>JAAAKG020032353.1:3658-44199 GCA_010014905.2 Druon quercuslanigerum
ATATGAATCTTCAACCAAAAAATTAAATTTTAACAAAGCAATTTTAATTTTTAACCAGTATAGTTGAATTTTCAATTAAAAATATTAATCCTGAACCAAGAAGAAGAATTATCTACAAAAAAAGTCGGATTGTCAATAAAATACATGAATTTGCAACCAAATACTAAAAAAATATTAATTTTCAACCAAAATAAAATAGTTAAATTTTGATTATAAAAATTAACTTCCAAAGAAGAAAACAAAATTTTAAAAATTAGTAAAATCTTCAACCATATCAGATTAATAATAATCAAGCCGTTCCAGTTTGAACAAAAAAGATTAAGGTTCGGCCAAAAGAGATGAATTTTTAATGCTAAAAGAAAGATTTTTAACTAAAAAAAAGAACAATTACTATTAAAGCTGGAATAGTTTAATTTTCAATTGAAAATGTTGATTTGCAACAAAAAAACGAGTTTTTAAGAAAAAAGTTACATTTTTTATCAGAGATGAAATAGTCGATTTATTTACAAAAAAGCTGGAATTTTTAATTTCAGAAGCTTTGACTTTGAAACATTCAATTCAACTTTTTATTTCAAACTGTTTTTAAATTAAATGATTCAAGTTTGAACGCGTTTGATTATAAATACCAAAACTTTAAATCCTTTGAATTTTAAATGATCCAGTTTGAAAAATTTGTTTCTGAAATTATTCAATTTTGAACATTTTGAAATTGTCCTATTTTCAAAAATTTAATCTGAATTCATTCAGTTTCGAGATTCTTCAACTGAAAAAATGTCAATTTTGAACACTTTAAATTAGAAATGATACAATTTCAACTTCTGTCTAATCAAATTGTTTGATTTTTTCAATCTTAAAAACTTTAAATGTAAAATTATTAAAAATTATTACTTTTTCAATTCAAAATCGTTCAGTATAATATTTTTTCTGAAGCACTTTCAATTCGAAGATATCAATAATTGCTTCAAAAATGTGAAAAACTCTAAATATTTAAAAATTTCTGTAATTATTGATTTTTTAATTGTTCCTACTTTTAATACTAAGAAATAAAAATAAAAACAAATTAAACAATGTAATAAATTTTTAAAAAACTGTAAAGTTAAATAATTCTTCCTAAAATGTTCTCTCTTTCACAAAATAAACCTGTACAAATAATTTGCCTCTAAATATAAGTTTTTAAATTAAGAAATAATCATTGTGAATTATTTCGTGAAAAAACAAAGCAATTTAAAATATTTTACTTTAAAAATATTTTAAAAAATTAAGAATTTTCTGCATGTTTTTATTCAAATACTAATCAGGGGGGCCTGTTCTTTTTTATTACGCTCCTGGACTCTATCGAAAGACCCCTCTATAAGCGCTCTGAATTTCAAGTCCCTTTGGCGCAGAGGATAGCGCGTTGGACTTCTAATCCAAAGGTCGTGGGTTCGATCCCCACAAGGGATGATCTTTTTTTTGAATCTATTTGGTACTTTTTATTTTTTATAAAAAAGACCGCTTATGTTTACATGTACTCTATCATAAAATTTAGTATACTATATATAAATATATTATAGATTTAGTTCTAAATTTTGTATTTCATTATCATATAGTTAATAAAAAATATAAAATAAATCAATACACATAAAACTGGAATTTACTTAAAATAGTACATTATAACATTACAAACTAAAATAATCCATTCTCAAGCAGCGGTTATTTAAATAAAATAAGAATTTTTTTCACAAAAAAGTCCCTGGAGCTCCAAAAAATATTTTTTTTTTAATCTGGAAAATATCGGATGACATATTCCATTAGTTAGACTGTTTTTTTACTTAATGTAAAATTTTTTTTTAAATTTAATTATTCTGAAAGATAAAAAAAAAGAAAAAAAACAAAAAAAATTTCAAAAAGTTACACTGTGTCGTTTTTTAACTTCTTTGGATTTGTTTCAGTTTTTTTGTCATTTTTAGTAAAAATGGTGTGTATACTTTCAGTTTTGATTAAAAATAATGCCTGTTTAACAATCAATAATAATAGTTAATTGAATGCACATTCAATACAATAATCGCTGATCTTCAGCCTAAAATGAGTTTAAAATACGCGCCAAAAATGTACGCTAGGGTTACGTTGGTCTAATCGATCTAATCGATAGTTTAATAGTGTCAGCTGTTGTGAGCTGTCATTGTACTTCATTTTAGACAAGAACGACAAACTGCGTTAAACCAACAATAAAGTGCAATAATATTTCCAATTATTAACCAACACTCATAACTTTATTGTAAAATTAAAGTTATCAAAAGAAGCAACATAATACTGGGTATTGTAAAGTATGCCAGTTGTTGTAAACAATAATCGATGTTGTTTTACAAGACATGACACGCGACGCAGAATTATATATATGAACGCAAAATAATCCTGAATAATGTTCAGGAATTATGAGAGCGATTGATAATGTGACAGTTTTCTAAGATTAATTTCTACAATGTGATGTGACAGCGAGTTATTTTTACTTGTTTACTCGAGTTCCTAGAATTTAAAGAAAGATTCTGAGCGCACAAAACAGATACAATGGAGAAACAAAAAGCACGACAGGTGAGGTTATACATATGAAAAATGTGGCGTAATTCGCGATTTTCTCTAATGATTCTTTGTTATTACAATATGACCATAGGTCAAGAAAACCCTGAAAGTCGGGGAATTTAAAAAAAATTGCAAGAGTCTGTGAATAATTTCTAGAAGAGGCACTTTCAATAAGTGTGAAGGATAATAAATTTAAAATGTTTTATTTGAAATTGTTTTATTCAATTATTGAATGTATAACATGATAATTATTTCAATATTCGTGGTCAGGGAATAACGAGAGTATTTTGAAAATAAAGTTTTGCGGCCACGCTGAAATAATATTCTTGTTAGTAATTTATTTTCCTTGTCAGGATGGCGACTTGCCCGGGAAAAAGGGAAGTGACCGGGAATTTCTACATTATCTGCATATGATTTCACTTGGAACAGGGAATTTTTGACATGGAAGGGGATTTTTTTAAAAGAATTATAACGTGGATTTAGAAGGAAGGAGTTTTAAAAATCCAATACAAGTCAAAATTCGTCACAATTCAAAAGTTCCTTCTTCCAAATTTTAGAAAAATAGAGTACATAGAGTAGTTTTTGAATCACAAGTAATATATCGAAGAGGAAATATTTCTGAATTATAATATAAGTTTTTGTACACTTTCCGTTGAGAATTTACCTTTTTTTCTTGAAAATTCAACTACTTGCGTTTAATAGCTAAATTTTTTTTTAAATTAACTTTGTTGGAAGATTCATTATTTTAATTAAAAATTTATCTACTTTTAAAAATGTAGCTACTTTGATAAAAATATATTTTTTTAACTTAACTATTCAAGTAGAAAATTTAACTATTTTTCTGAAAATCTTTTTTTGTTGTTAAGAATTAGATTTTTAACGGAAAGTACAGCTATTCTATTTTTTTGTCGAAAGTTTTTCTTTTTGGGGTAAAAATTCAACTATTTGTTTGAAACTTGATATTTCTATTATAAAATAAATTATTCTTTTTTTGAAAATGTATGTAACTTGTGCAAAATTCGTCTTTTTTTGTAGAAAATTAATCTTATTGGTTGAAAATTCATTGCTTAAAAATTCTTCTTTTCGGTTGCTAATTCAAGTATTCCAATTAAATATTCATAATTTCAGTTAAAAATTTATCTTTCAGCTTAAAAATATATTTACTTGGTTTGAAAAATAAATTCTTGTTGAAAATTAATTTTTTTATTGAAGATTCATTATTTTAATTAAAAGTTCATTTCCTTGGTTAAAAATTGAGTTATTTAATTGAAAATTTGTTTCTTTCTTGGTTGAAAATAGTCTCGTTTGATTCAGAATTTAACTATTTCTTTAAAATAGTGTATTTTATTGAAAAATTATATTTCTTGATAGAAAATGAATCTTTTTGTTTAAAAACTAATCTTATTGTATAAAAATGCACCTTTTTGGTTCAGAATCCAAGTATCTCAGTTAAATAATCATAATTTCAGTTTAAAATTCATCTGTTTGGTTTAAAATTCAACTATTCCAGTTGAAGATTCATAATTTTTGTTGCAAATTCATCACTTTGTATCAAAATTTTTTCGCAAAAAATTAATTTTTTGAATTAAAATAAAATTATTCCATTTTTTCTTGAAAACGGATCTTTTTTAGTTCAAAGTTTAACTATTTGGTTCAGAATTGATGTATTATCTTAAAAATTTGTCTTTTCTGGTCAAGAATCATTTTCTTGGTTGAAAATTCTTGTTTTTGGTTGAAAATGATACTATTCCAGTTAAAGAGTCATCATTTTAGTTCAAAATGTAACGGCTTCGGTAAAAATTAATTTTTTTATACTGAAAATTTAACTTTTCCATTTTTTATTGTAAATTGATTTATTTTATTAGAAAATTCATGTATTTTGTTGAAAAATTCCCTTTGTTGGTATAAAATTATTTTCTTGCTTAAAACTTCATCCTTTTGCTTGAAAATTTTAGTAATAGAGGTAAGTATTCAAAAATTTTAGTTAAAAATTAATCACTTTGCTTAAAAAGTTGTGTTTTTTGCAAAAAATGAATTTTTCAAACTGAAAATTAAAGAATTTTAATATTTAATTAAACAAATTGATCTTTTTTAGTTTAGAGTACAACTGCTTATTTGAAAATTTACCTTTTGTAGTTGAAAATTCAACAATTCTGTTCAGGATTCATGTATTTTGTTAAAAAAATCGTCTTTTGTAACAGAAATTTAATCTTTTTCATTGAAAACTCGACTAGTTTGTTAAAAAATCATCTATCTTGTTAAAAATGGCATACTTTTACTTTAAAAATTAGAATTTGAAGCATTTTCATTTGAATTTAATATAGTTTCCACACTAATTTTATCTAAATATGTACTTAATTTTAAGCATAAGAAGATATAAAAAAAATTTCTAATACGTACAAGAATATCTTGTAATTATTGATTAATAATTATTAAAAAATAATTATTATACCTGAAAAACTGTAATTGTCGGGGAATATTTTTCCAGGATTTGAGTGGACACCCTAATTATTAATTTGTCTTATCTAATTTTCAGAAAAAAAAGAAAGACCGAATGCGAGCTTCTCGTTTAGAGCGAGAAATTCCTGATGCTCCAACTCTCGAAGAGTTTGAATGTCTACTCGGGGAATCACCAACAAATTATCCTCGCGGAGAAGGCATTGAAAATATGGAAAGCGAATTGCATTCTGCAGCAATAGACACGGAAATTTATGAAAAAGAAAGTTGTCGAGTCGTGATAATTGAGGCAGACCAGATATCAACTGACGAAGATTTTGAAGTAAATCTCTATCCGAAGCCAATAATTAAATATCTAAATTCTGTAATTATCACAATAAATGTACCTTATCTCATTTTTCCAGGAACAAGTCCAATCCGTCGACGAAGTAGACACCGGAATTCGAGAAGCTTCCGCACCAAAGGAAGATAAAGAAGAGGAAGTACTCAATTCTGTAGAAGAAATTAGCGTCAACGTTTCCAACATTCAGTTGACAGACACTCTTCCATCAGCTCCTATTATTGAAAATGCCATTGCGAATCCACCACCACAGTTGGCGCCGCAACCTTCTCTCAAATCAGAGAAATCATTTCTCAAGCTCCGAACATCATCTCTTGAAAAATGCAAATCAGATTCCAAGTTGGTGAGACCTTTCACCGAACAACAGCTGGCTGCGCTCTACACAAATCAGGAATTGTTCCTCGTCGAAAGCTTCATCAACGAATTTGTAGAGTTCCAACTTCGAGGTCACAGCGTCCGTCAACAGCACCGCTTACAGGAACTTCTCATGAGCTACCTTCGAGTCCGGAATCACCTGATTGTCAACTCCCACGAACTCGAAATCCTCAAGAAATCTTGCAAGGACATCCAGAAGCAACTCTGGTGTTTGGACAAAGCCTCAATCACCGAATATGGCGAGTGTCAAGATGGAAATCCGGTCAGCGCGACTCACGAGTATTCTGTCGCGCATTTCAATCAAAAAACCCTCGTCGCCCTAACGAAAAATCTCTCAGCCATCAAGGAATCTTTGCATAATGCTCATGCATTGTATTGCTACGAATCTGACACTCTGAAGCTTCAGATCGAACATTACATCCAGAGAGTTTGCATCTCGTGCAAGGAATTTGCCAATTTGTCCCAAAACGCCCCAGTGAGTCTCGAGCCTTTCCAGATGGCCTCGCACATGATGCCGCAGCTCGTAGAGCTCAGAATGTGCATATCGATCCTCTTCAATTTTCAGAGACGTGTCTTGAAAGACGGGAAGTTCGTGAGTGACTCAAGAGACTGGCTCTCGAAGTTGGTGGCAGTTTTGCTGAGAGTTGCGACCTGGCAAGATCATCTCTTTCTGCTGAATCACGTGCTTAGATGTCCAGGCGGCGTCACATCCTGGGCTCGAGGTTACATCCAGATTCCCGTTCCATCCAGAAATCGTAGACTGAGCACTTCTCCCTTGAATGATCCTCACTTGGACCATATCGTCGCAATCCTGGCAGCTATTCTCCTTCCGGTGAAAGAAAGAAACAAGTTTTTGGAACAGGTGCAAATATCTTTGCAGGACACTGGCAGTCAGCCTGGAGACACTGTCTGGGTGATGCTGGACGAAGATGGAGAGGAAGACGAGGACATAGCGAACTGCGGAGCGAATCTTTTCGAAAGCGATCTCATATCACTTTTGCATCAAATCCCTCTCGACAAACTGTTTGAACATATCTTGTTGATAGAGCGCGAGAATGATCATTTTCATCAAGACGGGAATGCAGTGACGGAACATCATATCCTGAGGATTTTCGCTTTTTCTACTGTTATAGTACGACTGTTGAAGCAAGGTTTGAAGACTTACGATACCCCGCGGTACAGGCAGCTGGCGAAGAGATTAAGTGCCTTAATCCGAGATACTGTTCAGTACGCAAGTGATTTGTGGGAAGCTTTTGACAGATCAAAAATAGGAGATGACTCGATGCTGACGAGAATACAGCTCGAGTATGATCACTTCTTTTTGAGAGCAACTCTCTGTATTTTCTCCTCGCGAAGACTTGGGGCTTGGCAGTATCTCGCGGCGATTCCTTATCATATCGTGACTTCTAGCATGCTCTGGAAATTATTCTACATACTCCACACAGATTCGGCCTTTTCTGACATCCCGGAACTCGAGATGTCCCCACTTGAGTGGGAAACAGAGCTGAGTTCTCCAGATTTGTACAAACAGTTTGAAGAGAAATTGAGCAACTTGCCTGGTGATGAATCGTATTTTTTGTTGACTACTTTTGCCAATATGGCGATGGCGAGGTCTGAAGAGGATTATGAATTCGTGAGAGCAACGACGATAGACCTTTTCCAAATTGGTTTCCTCAGTAAGAAAACTCAAGAGACTTGCTCGAAAGATGCGAGGTCACTTTTATCCAACTTGACAAGCAAATATCCATCGCTTTTATCAGATATTCTTCTAAAACTTAGAGACAACTTTGTCGCAGTTGGAAAGCTAAGTTTGTATCTTTTTACGGAGCTGAGGATTGAGAAGTGGATTCCTCAAAGTGAGGACATGAATGTGCTTTCAGCTTGGTTGCATCAGTACCCTCTCTCATCGACAGAAAGTCACCTGGCACGTTTAGTGCTTTCGCATCTTAATTGGGGATTCGACAATAATGATGGCTTATATCTACCAATTAGTTTGCATCGTAGAGTTGCTTTACTCGTTGTTGAGCTCTCGATGAAGTACATTTTGGAAACACCTGGCCAGAGTGTTTCTCTTTTAGCGGAGGGAGTCAGGACATTCTCTTCGATGGTGCGACCTCAGAGCAATGAGCACGCCCTTTCTCTCTGGACTTGGGAGATGATTTCACGATTAAGATTACATCAGTTGGATCAGTCTGATGCTGTTAGCCGATGCTCGATTGTGAATCCTGGTGAGGCTTTTTCTCACGTTCCTGATTTGGACTCTGACGCCACTTTGGAAACTCTCGTGCTTGCTCTCAGAGAGAAGCAACCGATAGCTTGTTTTGTGGCACTGAGAATGACACTGTGGGGACATTCGGTGCCTTTAATTTGTTCCAAGGGATTTGATCAGTTGCAGATCTTGCACTCGTATTATAAGTACGAACAAATGCTCCAGGCGCTGAATAATATTATTCCACTGTGTCTCAATTGTCCAGAGTCTCTGCTCAGAAATGAAAAGTTCCTGGGATTGATGATCGCTCTTGTCACTGCCGACAGGACGTATGTGAAGATGGCGAAGAATCTGATTGCTCCGGACTTTCCAGGCGTTATTTTGAAGCAGCTTTCGAATATGATTGAGTCGCATTTGCTGAATTATAAAAGGTGAGAAAGGTACTATTCCAGGGTGTTCAGCGATCTTGAAAACCTTGAAAACATGGAAATATCCTTGAATTTTACACGAGAATCTTGAATTAAAATATTTTTTAGCAGTTATTTTAATGATATGCGAAAAGTAATTTGAATCGTTTAAGCTATTATGAAAAAAACATTCTCGTTTAGAAGAAATATTGCACGTAATTTTTGAAAATTTGCAAAAAATGTCGCCTGAAGATTATTTTTTTAGATCAAATTTTATTATTTGGTTGAAAATTCAACAATTCTATTAAAAGGATACCCTTTTGGCTGCCCATATAACTGTCTTGTTAGAAAATCATATTTTTCGGTTAAAAATTCAGCTCTTTTATTAGAACATTAATCTTTTGTTTAAAATACAAATTTTGTTGCTGATAAGTCAACTGAAATCTTTGTTGGGTGAAAACTATTTTTTCTGCAAATTTTTCTACGATTTAAAAGTTCATCTGTTTCAGTAGAAATATTGCATCTTTTTTTGGATAAAAATGAAACTTTTTTTGTTGAAAATTCAACTATTTCCTATAGAATTTACTTTTTGTTTAAAACTCGTATTTTTGTGTTAAAAAGTCAATTCAAATCGTTTGTTTTACTTTTTGTTTAAATTTAATATGTTGGTGTAAATGGGAAACTGAAATATTATTTGGATGAAAATGAAAAATTTTGTTAACCATTTTTTTTTATCATTAATTTTAAAATTCATCTTTTGTAAGAGAAATGTTCTGTTTCTTAAACAAAAAAGGAACTATTTGTTTGAAAGTTAAACTATTTTGTTAAAAAGTCATGATTTTTGGTTGAAAATTTTATCATTTTGTTAAAAATTTACGTTATGTTCCAAAATTTATATTTCAGTGTTGAGAAATGAGCTGAAATCTTTTTTGAATGAAAGTTCAATTTAAAAACAAATAAATTTGTCTTTTATTAAAAATTCATCTTTTGCGGTTAAAAATTAGCTCTTTTATTAGAACATTAACCTTTTGTTTAAAATTCATATATTGTTGCTTATAAGTCAACTGAAATCTTTTTCAGATCAAAACTATGTTTTTTGAAAATTTATATTTCGATTTAAAAGTGCATCAGTTTTCGTAGAAATATCGCGTCTTTCTCGGATAAAAATTCAAACTTTTTTGAAAAATTTAAGTATTTCCTATCAAATTTACTTTTTCTTTAAAATTCGTATTTCTGTGTTGAAAGGTCAATTGAAATTTTTTGGTTAAAAATTCGACAATTTAGCAGAAAATTAACTTATTATTTACAATTATTATTTTAGTATTATAGAATGTCAATTAGAATCTTATTTGGATGGAAATTTAACTCATTTTTGGAGTTTTTTAATTCATCTGTTTTGGAAGAAATTTAACTTTCTGGAATAAAATTGCAAATATTTGGTTGAATAGTCAACAATTTTATTGAAAATTCATACTTTTTGGGTGAAAAATCTGCTGTTTTCTTGAAAATTTAACTATTTGGTAGAAAATTTACTTTTTGTTTAAATTTAATATTTTGGTGTTAAAAAGAGAACAGCAATCTTTTCTGGACAAAAATTCAACTAATTTTTAAATCAATTTTTTTTTGTTTTTAATTAAAAATTCACCTGTTTTAAAAGAAATTTTATCTTCCTAAGGCAAACATGCAACTTTGTGGTTGAAAATGAAACTAGTTTGTTAAAAAGTCATATTTTTTGGTTGAAAATTCCATTGTGGTCTTGACAATTTACATTATTTTCCAAATTTATATTTTAATATTGAAAAATGAACTGCAATCTTTTCTGAATCAAAGAAAAAAATTGGTCATTTTCTATTTAAAAAATCGTCTGTTTTAGTATAAAAATATATTCAAAATCATCAACATTGAAGACTTTTTGTTAACGAATCTATGAGTTTTGATTTTCAAAATCATCCAAATTTAAGAATTTTTATTTATACATCTCTAAAATTAGAGTTTTCAATTTTAACTCTTAAATTGTAAAATTGTCAATTTTAAATGTTAAAAATTTAAAAAGCTTTTAGTTTAGATACTTTTGATCTTCAAATTTATCATAATTTAAGAATTTGTATTTATACATTTTTAAAATAAAATAAATCTTAATTGGGAAAATTAAAAATGAAGAATTGTGCAAGTTTTAAGTTTTAATGTTGAAAATGATATGTAAGATTTAGAATTTAAAACTTGATTTTTGCTATACAAAATAATCGAAATGTAACCATTTTTATTTATATATTTTTAAAATTGAAGTGTGCTCAATTATAGATCTTGAAAATTGAAATAAAAAAAAAAACTTTCAAACCTACATTATATTTTAAATATTACACATTAAAAATTGAAGGATCTTTAATTGAAAATCTACAAGACCGGTTTCAAATAGATTTTGAAAATTTAACGATTTTAAACTATAAATATTCAAAACTAAATATGTTAACGAATTTTCAATTAGAAAACGTCTTCAAATTAGATTAGGCTGGAAAATGGAAGATATAAAAAAACTCAGAATTTCTTTTCAGAAAAACTTTTTACGATTTAAAATCCCACATTTTTAACTTTTTCATTTTTGTTCTAGCTACTAATTCCTGCTGGAATGTTGTATGTTTTAATGAAAGTTACAGATTGCTGAATCCGATTAAAGTTTAAAAAAATAATACATTTAAATGCTTTGAAAGACAATGTAGCTATTTACTATTCTAAAATTTATTTTACATGATTATTAATTGTATTTAATAGTGCTCTAAAGTGAAGCATATATTTAAATTTGATATTTAGGCTATCAAAATAAGAAATACGCAACAGACGCGCGCAACGCGCTATTTTTTCTGATAATGTAAATAATTAAAAAATTTCTTTGCAGATACTGTTTACAAACGCCTGAGCCTTTAGTAAGACTGTGGTTAAATATTCTTGTACTGATGCCAGACTGGAACCGGGATCAAAGTGTGCTTTATTTATTAGACACCGTAATTCGTGCCTCATTTTTCTACACTGATGCAAGAGCTACGACGGAAGTTATGTTCCAGAACCTCTTTTCGGTAAGCAATCTTTTAAAAAGATCAAATGTGGCAGTTACCAGTTACCGAGTGCGCGATCTATTCGGCCCCCGAGTTCAGAGAAAATTAAAATTTAATATATATGAAAAATAGCCTTTTTATATATAAATTATTAATAATAGTTTATAATTTATTCGTAAAATAAAGTCACAAAGAGTCAATTATTCAGTTTCAAAAGAAAAAAAATTAATGTTTTAAGTACGGTCAGTTTTTCTTGCATAGTTCTGAATTTCACAAACACAACATTATTGTTTACTTAAAGAACGTGTCCTAGTACAATGTCTATTTTTGCGAAAACTAAAAAAAACCCTATTTTAAAATTACAAAACTATCTGTTTTGAAGAAAAATGTTTTTTTAATTGGTTAAATTTATCCTCTTTGATTGAAAATTTATCTTTTTTTTATCTTTTTATTAAAATCTGGTCTTTTTTATTTGATGAAAATTCGTTCGTTTTGGTTGAATTCAACGGCTTTTAATTTAAAATATTTTTTGATTGAAATATCAACTATTGCATATTATGTTGTTTATTTAAAGATTCATCTCTTTAAATTAAAATAAGCTATTTTGGTGAAAATCAGTATTTTTTGGTTAAAAACTGATTATCTGAAAATTTAAGTTGTTCGTGTTTGGGTAAAGACTCGCTTCTTTTAGCTTAAAAATGAACCATTTGGATGAAGATTCATGTATCTTATTGAAAATTAGTCACTTTTGGTTGAAAATTAATATTTTTTGTTGAAAAATCGTTTCTAGTTTAAAAGTTTAACTAAGTTAAAAAAAATATTTTTCTTATCTGTAAAATTTACCTTTTTGTTTGCAAATTCATTTATTTTGGTTAAACATTAATTTCGTTGGTTAAAAATTTAACTTATTTGTTTAAATTTTATATATATATATTTTTTTTTAAATTAATTTTTTAGTTTGAAAATTTATTATTTAAACTGCAAATTAACTATTACATTTTTTGTTACCATTTTTTTAGTTGCAAGTTCATTTCTTTAATTAAAAATGTGACTATTTATTGAAAATTGTTTTTTTTTAAATTAATTTTTGAACTTAAAAGATTGAATATTTAATCTTAGAGTTCTCTATTTTGTTTAAATTCAACTGTCGTTTTATTTAATATTAGAATTTTTCGGTTTGAATATCAACTATTCAATTTTGCATTGGAAATTCATCCTTTTTGGCTTAAAGTCATACTAATTGGTTAAGAAAATAATTTTTTTGGTTGAAGATTAATTACTTCAATTAAAAATTCGCTTTTTTTGTTAAAAAGTTAATTTTTTAACAGAAAATGAAACTTCTATTTTGGTAGAAAAGGTTTTCTCCTATAGTTAAAAATTCACTTCTTAGGTTGAAAATTTTGTATATTCTGGGAATTTTAATTGTATATCTAAAAATTTCACTAATAAATTTTTGGTTAAAATTTAAGGTTTTTAGTTGAAAATTCGTTTTCTTTCAGTAGCAAATTTACGTTTTTTTAGTTCGAACTCTCAATATTTAGTTGGAAATTTATGTATTTTGTTGAAAGCTTGCCTTTCTGGTAGAAACTTAATTTTCTTATTTGAAAACTCATAATTTTACTTGAAAATTGAAGTATCTCATTTTTTGTTCAAAATTTATCTTTATTAGTTACAAATTCTACTATTTGGTACAAAAATAGAGCATGTTATCAAAACACGTACTTTGAATTTTTTCGGTAAACAATAATGCTATGTTTTGTAGAAATTGTTGATGTAAGTTGTTGTTTTGTTGTTAAATTGTTATTTTATAATGACGCATCATGAAAAAATTGACCTTAAAGCCAAAAAATTACATCAACAATTTATACAAAATTTATTATTGAGGGTCATTATAATCCCCCAGCGATTATTAATGTTATGTTTTTAACATTCAAAACTACACATAAAAAGTGAGCAGTAATTAAACTACATTACTTTTTTTTCTTCAAACTGTATGTCTTACTCTTTTACTTGATTAAACAAATCAACTATAAACTTTTATTAATAATTCATATAAGAAAATCTATTTTTGATTGATTAAATTTTGATTTTCGCAGAACTCGGACCCGAACAGATCGCGCACTCTATTGAGTGGTAAACTACCCCCATTTAAAATAATGATAAAGCCAAGAAAAACGTCTTTTTTTACTATCCTAATCCTTAACCATTTTCTGTAAATTCATTTTTCTGTCAGCTAACAGTTGTAAGTGGAAATGAGGTACGTAAAAAAAATTCCACAACCCTTAGAAGTACTTTGCCTTTTAAAAAGCAAAGACGAGGTAAAATTTTGCTCATAAAATAATATTTTGCAGACTCTATCGGCTGGAAAAAATTCAAACTCCTTTGGCTCGTTTTTAAACTGGGCGACGGGTTCGTCAAACTGCCCAAGCCTTTTGGGTGGGTCAGTACAGTCGATTTGGGTAGCTTATATAGTTTTGTACACAGAACAATATGAGAGAGAATTGAAAACAAATCTCTGGCGAGAAATATTACGAGAATTGTGCCTACATCCGAAAACTTGTTTGGACTCTGCCCTCAAGGTAGGCTAAAGAAGATTGCTTGAAGCTAATTTTAATATTTAAAAAATAAAATATCTGGACATTAAAAAAAAAATATATTTTTTTTAGAAAGCCTTTGCGACTGTTAAGATGCAGCCATTCAACTCGAACAGTTTGGCAATTTATCGCTGGTCTCAGCAAGCTCTGGACACTCCAATGGATCATCCCCTTTTGCCACTTTTATGGCAGAATTTCTTTTCTCTTCTTTTGGGTAGACCTCCCTCTTCAACAGGGTTAGTATATGTTGATGACCAAAACTTATGACAGGAATCGCAGTGGTTTAGAAGTTCAATTGTATAAAAAATAGGGGAATTTTTCTTTGAAAAAGGGAATTTCTTTTTCTTTTTAAAATACCCATTTAATTAACAAAAACTAACAAATGCAGCACTTGTACGAGAAAGCACAAATTGAATTAAAGTAGAAAATAAACATGCGTGCTATGTGCGCGATTTATTTTTGTCTCATGCATTTTTCAAATTAAAATATAAAACTAATGTTAATGTAAAAACTTTTTTAGTAGTATGTATTATCAAGGTGGCTGCTAGATCGTAAAAGCGGAAATTTTACTAATTTTTAGAAGAAAAATTTGTCCAAGTTCGATTTCAACAGTTTTTTAAAATAGTTTAATTATTATCTTTTTCAATTAGGCAATCATTCAGTTTACAGTGCGTAATTCGAAAATATTTTACAGAAAAAATTTTCCATTTTAGATTTTTATTTGTAGGAGTACATTTTTAATTTAAAACATTTAAGTAAGTATTAAAAAGTGAGCAATAATTGATTTTACAAAAAGATTCTAAATCGGTTCAAAATTTAAGAAGTTTTAGTGTAAAATATTAAGTTTTTAACCCATTCAATTAAGAAATTTTAATGAAGAAAAAGAATGATTATTGAATAATAAATCAAAATATTTAAAAGTAAATCATTTGAAAAATAAACTATCTGGCATAGAAAGCCTAAAATTGTTGAAATTTTTAAGAGCTTTTAAATTCTAAAGGTTACATTTTTAATTTTTTTATTTAAAAAATATTTAATTGTAAGTGTACCGACAAAAATCGGCTATTCGTACCGAAATTTCGGTGCAAATAGTCACGCCTATTTTAAAACAAAACATCGATTTTTGCAGATTTCAGATACAAATTTGAGAAGCTTTTTAATAATTGTAAAAGGCTTTAAAAGAATAAAAACATTATCTAAAATTCCCAGGAAAATTGAAAATGATGTTTCATTTTGAAAAATTATTTTGAGAGAATATTTAAAAAGTTTGTAAAAGATTTTCAAATTTGTGAAAAATAACTGGAAGATTTTAAGGAAATTTTTTAAAGAATTTTCAGGTTTTTCTAAAATTTGTAGGAAAATTTTGGTAAATATCTTTTAAAATGTTTTTAATTATTCTATTAAGCTATTTTGCTTAAAGTCGACAGTTTTTTCTTTAAAATAAAAATATTTCTCTTTTAAAAATGCAAGTTTTGCATTTTTGTTGAAAATCATTTTTTTTGTTTTAAAAATTAAAATAGTTTTGTTTCAAAAAACTTTTATTGTGGTTGGAAATGATTGTTTTTAACTGAAAATTTACCTAATTCATGTTTGGTTCAATTTTTATTTTCTTTATGTAAAAATTCAAATGTTTGGTTGAAAATTAATTCGTTTGGTTGAAAATTAAGGTTCATTGTTGATCTTGTTTTTGTTGAAAGATTATATCTTTGTTTCAAAATTTCATTATTTTGTTTAAAATTCGTTTTCTATACTGAAAATTGATTTTGTTCACTGATTATTTGAAAATTAAAAAAAAATTGAAAATTAAAATGAAAGTGAAAAATATGTTTTTAGTTGTATTAATGTTACTTGATTCACAATTATTTTTTTAGCTACAAATTCCAAGTTTCTATTTTAAGTTGAAAATTTATCATTTTAAATTGGAAATGTTTCATTTTTAGTTCTATATATTCCTTGATTCTTCTTTGGTTCTATATATTTTTTTGATAGAAAAGTAATCTTGTTGGTTAAAACTTAGTTTTTTTTATTTGAAAATTGATTTGTATAAATGAAAAGATATTGTTGAAACTTCGTTTTTTTATACAATTTTTTTTAAACTGATAGTATAAGAATACTATTTATGCTTCAAAAGTTACCTTTTTCAATTAAAAATTCAATATACTTAATTGAAAATCGTATTTTTTAGTTGAAAGTTCAATAACTATCGTAAAAAATTTATATTTTTTGTAGAAATATCCACTTTTAGTAGAAAATTCATCTTCTCTTGTTGAAAACTTAACTGTTTTGAATACAATTCATCTTTTAGCGCGCTTTAAAAAATTAAACTGTTCAATTTTCAGATTAAACAAATTCGCAACAAAAAAAAAAGGACACTTCATCCAAATAGTTACATCTTGAACTAATAAAATATAACACAAAGAAAAATATAATACTTGAACTTTCAACTCAAAATCATCAATTTTGAACCAATAATGGATAAATCGATAAATATTAAAAAAAAAAAAAGATTATCAGCCAAACAATTGTATTTACAATCAAGTAGTTGAAATTTAAAGCAGAAGGGACAAATTTTCAAAATAGTTCAATTTTTAACAAAATAATTAAATTTTCAACCTACAATGTTTGAGTTATAGCAAAATAGGGGGGAAATAAAGAAGAAAGGGGAATAGGATACTGTCTGTGATCCTTGCTCTGATGTTCCAAATGTACTAAAAAAAATCATGAAATCCTAAAATTCCATATTAACTAATAGGGTAGTCGATCACGGCGGCATGGGTGAGAAATTTTTCGAGGGTATGATAAATCTCAGCTACTTGAAGAAACTGAAGAAAAGACTGCACGATACCGTCGAGCATTTTCAAATAAAGTCTGAAAGCGATCTGGACGGTGGAAAGTTGATAACCGACGAGAGGCGTATTTTTTATCTCGACATGGCAAAATTGTACAAAACCCTAACATTGTGGCTAGAAGAGCCAAGGCTGCAGGAAGCAGGACTCTATCTTCCAGCCTTGCCTCCGCAGTACATGTCTCAAAAATTAATGCCACTTCTCCAGGGCGAGCGGATTCCATGGCTCGAATATGTTGATTACTTTGCGGTACAACAAAGTCAGCAGAAAGCAATACAAGAGTGGCAGCAGATGACTCTCCGAGAGCGTGACGAGTCCATCAAAAAATCGAGTCAAACTCCAACAACTCCTTTGGAACCAGCGGATCCTCAGCAGAGGATATTCCGAAGACTCAACAGCTACGAGCAACCGGTACCGCCTCCAGTTTTAAATCGAAACAATCCCGTGATAAGTCCCATTCTCAGAGAGAGTCTTTACAATTCGGATTCGATTGTTAATTTGATCAAGCCACACCTCAGAGTAATTTTGGATTATGCTCAGACTTTCAATCTCATGGTTTCGGAACACACGGCAGTAGATTGCAGCTTTTTGGAATTGGTTCCAACACTTTATAAGCAGGTCGAGAATCATGTGACTTTACATGCTTTGTGTGATACGACATCTTCGAGTCAAAAACGTACGAGGTCAGGAACACCACCGATTGTACATTGCGCGGGTGCTGCAGTCATCCGAGTAAAGGTAAGAGTTTCGTAGTAAAGTATAGATTATTATTTTCTAAATTTATCTTGAAGACTTTTAGTGACAACAGTCCACACATTTACTAAAGACGACTACATTTTTTAATTAGATATTTTTAATTTCTTTTTTTAATTTAATCTGACGTGAGAAAAACTTGTATAAAAAAATAATAAATCCAAGGTGGGTGCAGTAGAATAAACTTATAATATTGAATAAGACACTTTCTACATACTATAATAATATTATACAAAATATAAATTGTGCATGAAAAATAATTAATGAGCAACGCATAGTAAATAATAAATACAGGTATAAAATTCACATTGTCAAAGATTTTACTAAAATATCAATAATTTCAAATCTTTCGCAAAGATTTCGGATAGATTTAAAATATTTTACAAAGACTTCAATTATTTAATAAAGATTTCAATAATGTCACCAATTTTCCCAAATATTTTATAAAATATTTTTAATATTTCGCAGAGTTCATTTCACTTCAATGATTTTCTAAAGATTCTATACAGATTTCAATGATTTTTTAAAGATTGTACAGTTTTCAAATACTTCTCAAAGATTTCGGATAGATTTAAAATATTTTACAAAGACTTCAATTAGTTCATAAATATTTCAGTTATTTCACAAATTTTACCAAATATTTAAACAAATATTTTTAATATTTCGCAGAGCTCTAAAGATTTCAGAAAAATGTTTCAAAGATTTTACAAACGTTTCAATGACATCTCAAAGATTTCACAAAGTTTTTACATATTTCGTAAAGATTTCGGTTAGATTTTTAAAGATTTGACAAAGACTTCAATTATTTCATAAAAATTTCCAAAAGATTTTAAAGATTTCGCATCGATTTTATTAATTTCACAAATCTTACCAAATATTTCAGAAAGATTTTAATGATTTCCCCAATATATAAAAGGTTTCAAATATTTTGCAAAGGTTTGGCGTAGATTTAAAAAAATTTACAAAGACATAAATTATTTCCAAAAAATTTCACAAAGATCTCAATAATTTCACACATATTACCTATATTTCAAACATTTCCTAAATATTTCAGAAATATTTCGGACAGATTTAAAAGATGCCATAAAGGCATAAATGATTTCCCAAAGATTGCACAAAGATATCGGATAGATTTAAAAGATTTTAAAAAGGTATCCATGATTTCCTAATCGTTTCACAAAGGTATCAATAATTTCAGACATGTTTAAAAAATATTTCAAAGATTTCCAAAGATTTCAAATATTTCGCAAAGATTGAAAGAATTTTCCATATTATCATATATTTCACAAAGATTTTAATGATGTTCTAAGCATTTCACAAAGATTTAAAAGATTTCATAAAGGTTACGGATAGATTGAAAAGATTTCACACAGTTTTAAATGATTTTCAAAAGATTTCATAGATTTCAATAATTTTTACAAATATAACCAAATATTACAAAAATATATTTCAAATATTTCGAAAAGATTTCACAAAGATTTCGCAAATGTTGCAAAGAGATTTCGGATAGATTTTCAAATTTTAAAGAGATATAAATGGTTTCCCAAAGATTTCAATAATTTCACAAATGTTTCAAAAATATTTCAAACATTTCCAAAGATTTCACAAAAACTTCAATGATTTTTCAAAGAATTCCAGTATTTTGCAAAGATTTAA
The DNA here is from genome assembly GCA_010014905.2 of Druon quercuslanigerum. Taxonomy (NCBI): domain Eukaryota; kingdom Metazoa; phylum Arthropoda; class Insecta; order Hymenoptera; family Cynipidae; genus Druon; species Druon quercuslanigerum. The sequence continues at coordinate 22,905 of JAAAKG020032353.1, forward strand.
ACAATTTGACAAACATTATCAAATGTTTTATAAATATATTATAAAGATTTCAATAATTTTTCAAAGATTTCTAAGATTTCACACAGCTCTTAAATCTTTCGTAAATATTTCGGATAGATTTAAAAGATTTCACGGGCTTCAATGATTACCCAAAGACTTCAATCATTTCAAAAATATTAGTAAATATTTGAAATAATTCGCAAATATTTCGGATAGATTTAAAAGATATCACTGATTTCAATGATTTCTCAAAAATTTCAAAAGTGTCACAAATATTTCCAAATATTTCAAAAATATTTCTAGTAGTTGAAAAAGTTTTCAATGATCTCCCAAAGATTTTACCAAATTTTCGTATATTTGACAAAGATTTCAATGATATCCCAAAGATTTCAAATATTTGGCAAAGATTTTGGATAAGTTAAGAAAATTTCACACAGACAGAAATTATTTCACAAAGAGTTTAGCTAGATTTTTAGAAAAATTCAAACGATGTGATGAATTTAATCATTAGATTTCAGAGAGGGGCAGGTCAATACTTTGCCCCTCCATGGGTGATTTCTGAGGGGCGAATTGCCCACTGTGCCCCCTAAGAATAGTTGGTTTTTCAACATAGTAGATAAATTTTCAACCAAAAATATTTATTCTCTACTAAGAAATTCGAATTTTCAACAAAATAGTTAAAGTTTTCGTACAAAATGTTGAATCCTCAACCAGCACATATTAACTTCCACATCAAAAAAAGGAATTTTCAAAGAAGAAAAAATATGAGAATATGAATTTTTAACAAAAAAAATGAAGTTTAAAAAACATTTTGAATTTTAAAGCAAAAAAAAATCAAATTTTCTACAAAAAAGTGGATTGTTTTACTAAAAAATATAAATATTCTACTAAATTCATTGAATTTTCAACAAAAAAGACGATTTTTAGTATTGGTAAATTTTGAGATAAAACAATTCGTATCAGAAAACGAAGTTTCAACAACATAATTGACTTTTCAACCAAAAAGACGAAGTTTCAACGAACAAGATTATTTTTATACAAAACAATACGAATTTACAACTAAATTGTTGAATTTTGAACTAAAAACGAAACATTTTCAACTTAAAATAGAAAAGTTGAATTTGAAGCTAAAAAAATGTATTGTAAACAAGGTAAAATAAATTTTTAACTAAAAAAAAAATTTTATCAACCTTGACTAAAAAAAAGGAATTTTTAAATTGTTAACCAAAGAAATGCAATTTTAACAAAAAAAGACAACGTTTCAAAGAAGAAAATATCAAAATATCAATTTAAATAAAATGTTTTTTAAACAAAATAGTTTCATTTTTAACAATAAGAATTAATTGTCAACAAAAAACTTAACATTTAAATCAAAGGAATGAGTTTTCATACAAACATTTGAATTTACAACTAAAGAAGATAAATTTCCAAGCAAGCATGAAATTCGTAAATTTTGAGTTAAAAACATTGATTTGCAACCAGAAAAAAGGATTTTTCTATTAAATTAATTCAATATTCAAGAAGTTGCATTTTCAGCCAAGAAATATTTTTATTTTCAACAGAATAGTTAAATCCTCCTCCAAAACAGAGAAATGTCCAACAAAAGAGTTGAATTTTCAACCAAGAAGGAATTTGCGGTCAATAAGGGAATAAAATGTAATCCAAAATGTTCAATTTTCGTTTCAAAGATACGAACTTTCTGCAAAAAATTTAAATTTTGAACGAAAAAGTTTTACTTTTCAACCAGGAAGTTGAATTTTTAGTAAAATAGTGGAATTTGAAACCTAAAAAATAGAATTTTTAACAAACAGTTGAATTTGTTAGCCAAAAATAATGACTTTTTTACAAAATTGTTGAAATTTCAACAAAATAATAAAAGATTCAAGCACAAGATGAATACTCAACTAAAAAAAAATACAAAATGATACGTTTATGGGGGGGGGGATGCGTTAGGTAATTTTGTGGATGCCAGTTTTAAGTTCCCTGATTTTTCAGAATTCCCTGAAATTTTAATATTGTTGAAAACATTAGATTTCAGAGGCTCGAGTGAGCGATGGAGTGGATCAAATGATCAGTCAAAACAGGGCAGAGTATGAAAATCTATTGGTGAAAGCCAGTCAACCACCTCCGAGCAAAGTTACTCAAGGCTGCGTCATTGCCGATCATCTGATCGCGTTAGTAATTCGTTAAATGACTTGAAAGTACATTTATTTTAAAATTATAAAAAAAAAATAATCGAGAATTTTTTTTATTCCAGACTTCTCGAACACGAAATAAATCTCAACCGCACGACAGAAAATACAGCAGTTCTGCGTAAAGTTCAAGACAGTGGAGTTAAATTATTTTATCATTTAGTCAAATTTTATACAGAGGAAGCTGCACTTTGTCCCCCAACGAAACAACTTCTCACAACTTGCATTGAAAAATTAGGACAGGTATTGTTAAATATTTAAAAAAAAGTAAAATACAATTTGAATTTCAATTTTTAATTCAATCTTTTACACTTTAAAGCTGTTTATCAATGGAGAGGAAAGTCAGGGTCCTGAGCTGCTTAAAGCAATAATGGAACGACCTAATCTCGGAGGACTTTTAGGTCCTCATTTTACTCCCGTTGCCGGTGGAGCCTCCACATTTTTACAGATGTACCAAACCCTGGTTGAATTATCTACAGGATCAAATGTGGATTTGTGTTTTGTTCTTCTTTCGAAGGTAAGATTAGTTATTTTCTTATGCAAGAAGTTTTCAAGTAAACAGGGTGGCCGTTGAACCCGGAAAACCTGGGAAATGGCAGTTAATTTATTCTTTGACCGAGAATTTTACAAATTTTTAGAGAAAAAAATCTATCCAACTTTGACTTCAGTCGTTTTTTAAAAATAATTATACAAATTTTTATATTTTTTAATTATTATATTATTCAGTTTAAAATTCCTAATTCGAAAATCTTTTACTTCAAAAATGTTACATTTTAGATTTTAATTTTTAGGGGTACATTTTAATTAGCTCCGTGGCACTCTGAAATGAAAATGACGGCCGAAAATTATTCAAATGCATGCGGAAAGTGTCATAATTTTCACTTTGAAAATAATTAAAAAATAAGTGTTATACTATAAAAAAATTTTAATTTAAACGAGAGATAATTAGTAAAATCTGCAATTAAACAATTTTTGAAACACAAATGATTGGTAACATGAATTTTTAATAATAATAATAAAATAATGTATAAAAGTTATAATCAAAAAATGTTTGAAATGTTTAAATTGATTAAAATTGTTTTTAAAGATCGCAATATGTTTTGTTCACTCTGAAAATAATTGGCAAAAAAGTGTTGTTCTATAAGAAAAATTTAAAATTTCAGCGAGATATAAAGTAAAAATGTTATCTAAAATATGCAATTAAACATTTTTTTAACGCAAATTATTGCTAACATGAATTTTAACTGATATTAATAAAATAATTAATTAAAGTTTTGATCAAAAAATTTGAAAAAATTTTTTATTTTTAGAAATTATATTTAAAGATCGCAATCTTTTTTGTTAATTAATAAATAAGTGTTGCACTATAAGAAACATTTAAAATCTCAGCGAGCTATATAGAGTAAAAATTTTAAACCTTTTTTTTAACGTAAATTATTACTAACATGCATTTTCAACTGATATTAATAAAGTAATTTAAGTTGTTATAAAAAAATTTGAAACATTTATTTATTCATTATTATTATTATTATTATTAAAGTTCAAAATCTTTTATCACAATATCACTACAAAAAATAAAAAATTTAAACGAGAACTGTTTTTTTAAACGCAAATTATTGGTTACATGAATTTTCAATAATATTAACATATTATAATATTAATATATTAATATTATTACGTCTTGTAACGAAAGCAAGTATATTATTTTCACTATATTCAAAAGTAAATATAAATGTCTTTATCGGAGAGCCATCCCCTCTGATTTTAAATAAATAATTTTTAAATGCAGTTTTAAAACTCAAACATTTAAATGTTAGAAGCGTTTGAAATCAAAGATTTTGGATAAAACATATTTTTAGTTGATCAACTGTAAATATAAATTAGTTATTGATTTTTAATGTGGAAATGTACTTTCATGATTAAAAAGTGAATAATAATTGATTTGACAAGACGATGCAGAATCAGCTCACAGTTTCAGAATTTCCACATTTTAACGTTAAAACTTAAACTGTTTCAATTATAAAGTATTGTTTTAAACAAAGGTAAAGGCTCGATTGAAATTTTATAAACTATTTTCAATTTTAAAATAATTAAAAAAATATATATTCATAATCAAAGATTTTTATTTAATATAAAATGTTGTTTAAGTCTAGAATGTTTCGTTCTTTTAAATTTAATTAAAAATATTTTAATTGAGAGAAAGAACAATCACTTTATATTTAGAAATATCTGACCGTTCATTTAAAATCGATAATTATAAATCAAATATTCGAAATTAAAAATAATTAAACTTTGAGCGTTACATTTTTAATTGATATATTAAAAAAAATGTGCAAGTCAAATTGTTGAATTTGGATGTAAAAATAACAACTGAACACTTATTACTCTTAGAAAAATTTGAGTAAGTGAAATAAATTTTTCGTTCCGAAATTTCTGTGCAATTAGCTCACGGCCGACCTAAATTAAAAAAAAATATAGATTTTTTCAGATTTGGAACAAAAAATTTAGAAGCTTTTTAAGAGTTGTGAAATGCCTTCAAAGAATAAAAAAACATTTCCTTAAGATTCCTAGCAAAATTGAAAAAAAAAATTTGTTTGAAAAATTGGTTTCCAGAAACTATATAAAAATATTTAGAAAGATTTACAAAAATATGAAAAATGAATGGAAGATTTGTAGGAAAAATTCGAATCATTTTAAAAGATTTTTAGAAGTTCTGAAATAATTCAAAAATAATTAAAAATGTAACAAAGTGTTAAACTAAATGTAGACTTTTCAAGATTTTAAAACACAAATTGGAAGCATCTTAAGAATTTTTTAACTATTTAAAATTCCGATTATAAAAATATTTAACTGTTTAATTTTTAATATTTCTAGCTTTAAATTGTTTCAAATGATATAATTTTGAAAAAATCTAAATCCAATTATTGCTTCTTTAACTTAGAGAATTGAAAGTGATAACGTGGATTTATATTTTCTGAACTGAATCTGCATCTTTAGACTCTACAATTTTTAATTTAAATTGTTCAGTTGAAAAGTGTAAGTAGCTTCCATAGTAAAGTAGCTTCCACTGTAAGTTATTGAGCATTTGAATACAACATTTTTGAATTGAAAAACTGTTGAGCTTGAATTTTAAAAGTTTAAAATTCAAGGGTTCAACTATTGGTGAAATGACCGAGAATATTTTTCTTTCATTAAAACGGCCATCCTGAGTAAACTATCCTAACTAATCACTATAATTTTCTAGTTCGATGTTGGAAGTTGGCTGAATTATAGACGCCCGAGATTGAGCGAAAGATCGACGTTTATAGAACTAGTCTCAAGGGCACTGTGTAATATCGGATTAAATCCAGAGGATGATAAGCAGATACTACACGAGGTCAGATATTTTCCCCGTTTTCAATCATTATTTCAGATTTCACTCTGTTTCCTTTATTCCTCTCTTTTTCCATTTTTTAAGAAACTTTTTTTAGTTTAGAGTTTATTCTTTTTAATTCTAAAGTTCACTATTGAATATTTGATTCAGAATTCATATTTTAAGTTAAAAATTTATTTATTTGGTTAAAAATTCAACAGTTTTGTTAAACAGTCATAATTTTTGATGGAAAACTCATCTTTTTTGGTAGAAAAGTTCTTGTTGAAAGTTCAACTGTTTTTTTATAAAATAACTATTGGCTTAAAAATTCAGCTATTTTATTGAAAAATCTCCCATTTACTAAAAAGTTTAACTATTTGTTTGTAAATGTAACTGTTTGGTTAATAATTAATTTTGTTGTTGAAAATTCAGCTTTTAACTTGAGCATACATCTTTGTAAGTTGAAAATTAACTTTTTGGTTGAAAATTTGTCTTCTTTTTACGAAAATTAAACTATTTAGTTGATAATTTATCTCTACTAGTTAAAAATTTAATCATTTTTGTTCTAAATACAAGTTCTTGGTTTGAAGTTTAAATGCTTTTTTAAACATTCGTTTTATTGGTTAAAGATGAAATATTTGGATGAAAATTCTTTTTTATTGTTTTAAAATTAATTTTCTGAACTGCAAATTAAACTACTCCATTTTTCTTTGAAAAATCAACTTTTTCGGTTGAAAATGTTACTACTTGGCTGAAAGTTACTTTACATTCTTAAAAATTGATTTTATTGGTTGAAGATTTAAACATTTTGTTGAAAATTTGTTGTTTTTTTTTGCTTCAAAATTTAGTTATGATTATATAATCATTTTTTGTTAAAAATGAATCGTTTTTAGTTCAATTTCTACTATTTTATTGAAAATTTTAAAATGAAAATGCATTTAATTTTTTTTTTAATTCTATTCTACCACTAGGTTTAATGTTGAAAATTCTTTTTTTGTGTGTTTGGAAATTAATTTTTTTAACTATAAATTAAACTATTACATTTTTGGATGACAATTGATCAGTTTTAGTCAAAAATTCAATAATTTTGTTAACAAGGAACGTTTTTGTTAAAACTTCATATTTTCAGGATGGATATTCAACTTTTCAAAATAAAATATGCGTCTTTTTGGCTTAAAAGTTCCACGGTGTTGTTGAAAATTGGTATTTTAAGGTTGAAAATTATACTTTTTAAAACAAAATTTAATTACTTTTTCGAAAATGTAAATATTTTTGCTTAAAAGTCATCTTTATTGTTCAAAATTTTAACATTTTTCTTGAACATTAATCTTAGAGAGAAATTTCGTTCTTGCAAATCGAAAATTCATATTTTTTTCGTAAAAAAGTCCTTTGTTGAAAATTCAAGTATTTGGATTACAATTCCACTATTTTTTCAAATTTTGTTTAAATCCTTGGTTAAAATTTCGCTTTATTGGTTAAAGATTTCGTTATTTTGTTGAAACAACTATTTTAGTTTAAAATTTAACTACTTGGTTGATAGTGGCACTATTTTCTTAAAAATTCATTTTATTCTTTGAAGATTTAAAAATTTTCCTGAAAAATTTTTGTTGTTGCTTGGGCATTTATTTATCGTTATTCATTAATTTTTTGTCGAAAAATGATCATTTTTAGTTCATTTTCTATTATTTGGTTGAAACTTTGTTTTTTTTTTTGTAGAAAAACTGAAAATTCTAGTTAGTTAAAATAATAATTTTTTAGAATTAGTTGAAAATTCATCTCTGTTTGAAAATTTAACTATTTTACTGAAAATCAATTTTTTAATCTACAAATTAAACTATTATATTTTTGTTTAAAAATTGATCATTATCAGTTAGTAATTCAATTATTTGTAAAAAATCAAATTTTCACTTTTTTTTTGAAAATTTGTCTTTCTAGGTTAAAAATTCTATTCTTTTACTATAAAATTCAACTATTTGGTTGAAAATAAAATTTTTGGTTGAAAATTCATCTTTTTGTTTAAAAATTTATTCTTCTTGAGTTCAAAATTGAACTGTTTGGTTAAAAATACATCTGTGTAGGTTGGAAATTGAAGTATTTGGATAAAAATGTAATCATTTTGTTAAAAATTCAGCTATTTATGTTTAAAAATTATCTTTATTGGTAAAAAATTTAACTGCTTTCTTTAACTCATTTTTTTATAGATTATTGTTTAATTTTAATACTTGAAATCTCAACTATTCGCTTGCAAACGTCACCCTTTGGCTAACAATTAATTTTTGTGGCTGAAAAATTAACTATTGGATTGAAAATAAACCTTTCTATGTTGAAAATGGATCTATTTCGTTAAAAATCAATTATTTTGTAGAAATGTAATTTTTTTGTTAAAAAATCAACTTTGGTTAAAAATGCGGGTTTTTATTTAAAAACCCACTATTTTGTTGTAAATTAAACTGTTTTTTGATCTAAAATTAATTTTTTGTTGTTGGAATTTCAACTATTTGGTTGAAAAATCATCTTTCTTGGTTGAAAATTAACATTATAATTAAAGATTTCTCTTTTCGGACTTAAGAGCCAACTGTTTTCTAAAAGATTCTAATTTATATTTTGCAAAATCAACTCTTTTTTTGAAAATTCATCTCTTTCGGTTGAAAATTAATATTTTTTGTTGAAATTTCGACTGTTTTGTGGAAAATGAAATGAATAAATTATTATTTGAATTTAAAAGAATTTCTTCTCCTATTATTGCTCTATTTTCCTGAAAATTGCCCTCCTTTCCATCTTTCGAGAGCATTTTGAACAGTGAAGTCCATTATTTAACTAAACTGTACTTTTTCCATTGGTAAATCTAAACTAACTTATTCTGTAGCTGTTTCGCAATCATCTTCGACTTGTTCTGCTGCACGAATTTCCGGAACACTATGGAGAAGTTCTCAGTGTTATTTTGCGAGGAAGCGAGGGTCAAAGTCTTTCACTAGATGTTTGGCGTGATTTGTTGGGAGCTTTGAGTGGAAGACCAAAAACTGCACCTCCCATTCCGGCTTCAAAAATCAGAGATGAAATTAGACGTTATGCTACTGAGCAGAGGTTGCTGGCTCGTCAAGAAGTATGTGCCTTTCTTAAATTCTGTAATATGCTAAGATCCTTAAACAAAAATCCCGGAATCCGTAATTAATCATACTTGGCTCGGAAATCGGAAAATTTATTGACCTGGAAAAAACCGAGAATTTAATTTTTTTTAAACCGGGAATTTACTGCTGCTCGTAACAAAATTCAAGTTTTCATAATTTTGGTCAATTTAGAAAAGTGATTTCTATTTTATCTACAATTGCAGGGCATATGAGTGAGTGTGTTTAAGGAGTTTATATATTTATTCCATTATAAGAAATACCTTTTGCAAAATTGTTCCTCTGTGAGATCATTTTCTCAGTTTTTTCGAAAAAAAGGATTTATCACGTTTTATTTACTTACTCCTCATTTATCTGACTTGGAACAGGGAATTTTAGAAAAAAATTCTCGTTTTTATTGTAGGATACGGAAGTTCGGTACAGAAATATAATTTCACTTGGAACAGGGATTTTTTACATGGAACGGGAATTTTCTAAAACAGTTATAATTTATATTGAGAGGAAGGAGTGAAAAAAATTCGTCTTTCAAGTCAGAATTGGTCACAATTTGAAAATTCCCTCTACTAAATTTTTAGATAAAGAAAGTACTTCAAGTAGTTTTTGAAGTAAAAGTAGTATTTCAATGAAGAAATATTTCCGAATTATAATAGATTTTTTCATAGATTTTTCGTTGCGAATTCGTTTTTTTTTTTAATTGAAAATTCAACTTCTTGATTAAAAGTTAAATTCTTTTATTTAAGATTAATCTTTTTGGTTGAATATTCATCATTTTAATTTAAAATTCATCTCTGGTTGGAAATGTAACTACTTTTATGAAAATAAATTTTGTTGGTAAAAATTCCTCTGTTTGGTTGAACGCTGATATTTTGCATGTAAAAATTAAGCTATTTGTTTGAAAATTTATGTACTTTCTGGAAAATTCGTATTTTTTGTAGAAAATTAATTTTCATTGTTAAAAATTTATATTTTTGTCATAAGATTCAACTATTCCCGTTGAAGATTCATCACTTAATTGAAAGTTGATTTTTGATAGTTAAAAATTGAACAATTTGGATGAAAATTTGTCTTTTTTTAATTAAAAATTTAACATTTTCTTTTTTTGTTTGTTAAAAATGCCAATATTCCAGTTAAATATTTATAATTCTAGTTAAAAATTAATTTCTTTGCTTGAAAAATGAGTTGTTTTATTGAAAACTTGTTTTTTCTTTAGATGTTTTTTGGTTGAAGTTTTTTTAAACTGAAAATGTAGCTGTTATTCCGGCTGAATATTCCATAATTTTAATTAAAAATTCATCTTTTTCGTTGAATATTTAATTCTTGGACTAAAAATACAATTATTCCATTTTTTGTTGAAAAATTATCTTTTCTATTATAGTTGAAAATTCGCCTTTTTTAGGAGAAATTAATCTTCTTCGTTGAAAGTTAATCTTTTTGGTAAAAAATTCAATAATTCTAGTTAAACATTTCTGATTACAGTTAAAAATTCATCTTTCTGGTTAAAAATGCAACTATTTCAGTTACATATTCACACTTCTATTTGAAAATTCATCACTTTGTTTGAAAGTGTAACTATTTCTATTGAAGTTGTTTTTCTTTTTTTAAAGTAATTTTTTAGCTGAAAATTTAATTTATTCAAATTGAAAAATCCGTAATTAGAGTTGAAAATTTATCTGTTTGGTTAAACATTACTTTATTTCACTGGAAATTTAATTATTTAAGTAATGGTTGACAATTTATCTTTTTTAGTAAAAATGAATTATTTTGTTTTAAAACTTATTTATTTTAGTTTGAGCTTGATCGTTTTAGTTGAAAACTCTTCTCTTTGGTTTAAAATAAATTTCTTTAACTAAAAATGTTACTATTCCATTTTTGGTTGAAACTAATAACTTTTTAAGTTAAAAATGTAACTATTCGGTTAAAAAATTATCTTTCTTTAATTAAAAATTCAACTATTTCGTTGAAAATTCAAGTGTTTCAGTTAAATATTCATAATTTCAGTTGAAAGTTCATCTTTTTTATTTAAAATGTAACTATTCCACTGGAAAATTCAACACTGGTTGAAAATTGAACTTGCTCTCTTGTGTTAAAGGATGTTTAAAATGAACGTCATGAATTAAAATAAATGCGTTCTGCGGAAACTATAATTATTTTCCTTTTAGTTGAACGGGAAAATTGAAAAACTTGACTAGGAAAAATCGGGAAATGATTGTAAATTTGAAATCGTCTGCCGAATCGCCACTCTGCTAAACCCTGAACAAATTATTTTTTAGATGCACGAGACGGCAGTGCTGCTAAGCAAACATTTTATGAACGAGCGCCTGCAGTACGGCCTTTACGGTTTATATCCAAAGTATCGAGTCTACAATGAACCCCTCACAATATTTCTTGGCATGGTGGGTCATGCTTTTGTTGTCCTAACACTCCAGTCAGACAGAGGATCGCTGGCCGATCAACGTGAGTACCAACATCAATCAAAATTTTCCATTCAAAATAAAATATTAATTTTTCTTCTATTATAGGGATTTCAATCCGTCCCGTTTGTTACTTAATTTCAGTTTTACAATATATTCTTTAAAGATTATTCGGGAATATGGAGAATATATCGTCCACGAGGTTTAAAAGTGAATTATTTTCTCGAAAATTGAACAATTTTTCTAAAAGTCACACATATTGGTTGATAATTCAAATATTTAGATGGAATTTGATGAAGATTCATCTTTTTTAATAAAAAAAATCGATTTTTTTGTGAAAAAATCATTTTTTAACTGAAAAATTAATTCGTTTGTTAAAAAAATCCACTCGTTAATTGAAAATCAATTTTTTTGCTGAAAATTTATTTATTTTTTAGAAAAATCGCCATTTTGGCTTGAAAAATTAACAATATGGTAGAAAATTTAACTATTTGGTTACAAATTTATGTATTTTGATAAAAATTCGTCATTTTTAATAAAAAAATCAATTTTTTTGTTAAAAATTATTTTTTAACTGAAAATTTAATTTGTTTGTTAAAAAATCAACTCAATAATTGAAATACTACTTTTTTGATGAAAATTTAACTGCTTTTTTTAGAAAAATCGCCATTTTGGCTTGAAAATTCAATAATCTGGTAAATCGATCTGTTTTTTTTTTTTAATTAAAACTTTTTTTTAATGAAATATCAACTATTACATGTTTTGTTGAAAGGTAATTTTTTCAGGTTGAAAATTCAACACCTTGGTTAAAAATTGAACTACTTTCTTAAAAGTCTTGTAGTTGAAAATTCATCATTTTCATTGGAATTTCGTATTTTTAAATTTAAAAGTAATTTTTGAAAATAAAAGTTCAATTGTTTTGTAAAGAATTCGTTTTGTTATTAAAAAATAATTCTCTTCAATGGAAATTTAGCTATTGCATTTTTGGTTAAAGTCAGTCGTTTTAGTATAAAAATTCAGTCGTTTATTTTTTTTTTAATTTAGAGATGAAACAAATATAAGGTAAAAACTGTTCAAATAGAGTTTAGACTAACATCAAACTAATATTGAAGTGGTCGATCCTTCGAAAAATATCCTAAAACGCCTATAAAATCGAGTGTTTTAACCCAAGTTTCCCCGTCTCTCTATTTTTTTAACGAGGTTTCAATTATTTTTCTAGAAATCATATTATTATCATATTATCATATTATCATATTAGAAAATAAGAACTTTTGAAAGAGATTCGTTTTGATGATACCAATTTCAAATATTTCCGAAACAATTTCTTTGCTAATTTATTTTGAAGGACATCTTCGAATGCGAAGAAATTGCTAACGAGTCAATCGGGAATCTAAACCCGAAAGATAAATTAATTCTGTAATGGAAAAGCGGAAAAATTCGGCAATAATATTAAATTATAATTTAAAATCTTTAAATTCATAATATTTTGGGTAAAAATATCGCATTTTCAAAAAATAAGTCGAATTTTCAAGCCAATAGTTGAGTTTTCAATCAAGAAGATTAATTTTCTACACAAAAAAAGTATTTTCAACTAGAGATGACTTTTCAAAATGATGAATTTTCAACCAAGAAAATGGTAGTTCCACTTTTAACTGAGTAGTAATCAAAGCTTTTACTCTATTGGACAAGTAGTAATCAAAGATATTTCTAGAAAACATTTTTCATTTAAACCCGATACCGTGAATTTTTAACGAGAAAAGTTAAATTGCAGAGAAATAATTAAATATTTAACCTCAGCAGACGAATTCTCTAGAAACAGTTTAATTTTCAACCCAAAAATGTGAGTTTTTAAAAAAAAGTTCATTTTCAACAATAAAAAAAGGAAAACTTTCAATAAAATAGTTATATTTTCAACCAAAAACATAAATCTTCAACCAAGAAACAATTTTCAGTGAAGAAGAAAAAAAATGCAGGCAAATTGTTGAATTTTCAAACCATAAAGAAGAATTTTCTACAAAATTATTCAATTTTTATCCCAAAAATGTGAATTTTCAAGTTAAAAGACGCATTTTCAAAAAACAGTTAAACTTTCAACTCAAAAATTTGAATTTTAAAGAAAAACTCTATTTACTGATAAAAATACATTTAAAAAAATCAAACATGACTATGCTGAAGTGTTCAGAAGATTTTTCAAAGCGAGGTAAAAGAATATTTTTTAAACACAATAATGATTAGAATTACTATGAACAAAGTTGTTCTTTTTTCAACAAAGTAATATATTTTTAAATCGTACAAGATGGATTCTTAACAAGAAGCGTAATAGTTGATACAGCTCGTTGATATCTCAATAAAAATGTGTTTTAATTCTAAAGTGAAAAGGTCAAATTTTTATCAAAAGAATTGAATTTTTAAGTAAACAGATGAATTTTTCTAGCATAATAGTTAAATTTTTTTACGAAAAAGGTCTAATTTTTGGCAAAGTTGTTGACTGTTAAATTAAATAATTAAATTTAGATAATTAATATAATTGCATTGAATTTGAAAGTAAAAACTATTACTTTTCAACAAAAAATGGAATAGTTACAATTTCAGTTAAAAACATTAATTTTATACAAAAAATGCATTTTCAATGGAATACTTAAATGTTTAACAGAAGCGATGAGTTTCTAACTCTAATGAATTAATCTTTAACTGGAAAACTATTGTTCTACCAAAAAGATAAAATTTCAACCAAAAATTGAATAGTCAATTATTCAGTAAAAAAATTAATTTTCATTTAAAAAAAGGAAAATTTTTATAACTGATAATTTAAACTAAATTCACAAGATATCCATATGATGAAAAAAATTTTTAATAATAAATAAAATACCAGTTAAATCCCCCTTTGTTAAATCTAAAATTGAACTACTAAACCGCTCTGATTCCTGCTAATTAAGTCTCTTCTACCAATCGTTTTCTCTAGTCTGCGAGAAAATCTGGCCTGTTTTAAGCGAAATGTTCGCCCCGTGGGTGACGCCCTACTGGACAAGAAATCTGCGAGAACCAACAGCAGCCTGGATTCAACAACTGACCGATGATCGTTCCATTTTGCTTCCTTGGATTATCGCCGATGGTCCGTACGCAAACAGAACAGTGGCCATGTTCGTCGAATGCATTCGATTCATCACGGACACGATGCCGGCCTCCAGCAAAATACTCTGTTTCCTGTGGCAGTTCTACGTCACGAATTTCGCTCACGCTTCGATTAAGGATCACGTTTTGAATGTGATTCATGGGAATTTCTTGAGTTTGCCCTGGGAGAGATTTTCGCCCGGCATTGGCGATGTGGAGTTGATGATCAAAGTTGTGGACCAGTATTTGCCTGATAGCCACTTATTCCTGGGCAGCGTTTTTTCGGTTATTAATTGGCCCACGTGGGTTAATGAAATGATGCTGACTCAACCCTTGCCAGTCGCAGCAAGAATGCACGTTTGTTTGCTCAATTTGCTGGTCAAATTATCGAATGAACCTAATGTTCGACAGGTAGGTTTTTAAAACATCTATTCTATTTTTCAGGGATTACAGTCTGTCCTTTTTTTACCTGATCCCCCTTTTTTGTCTATAAAATTTGAAAAAATTCCCAAATTACCTGAAATCGAGAATTTTCATCCAATTTTCAACTTTTTTTTACAAGGTTTCGATTTATTTGTTAAAAATCGTTGACAGTGAAGAAATTGATGATTATTTAAGTTAGAAAATAAACCTTAAGATAAATCAGTTCAGTAGGTGATAATCAAAAACATTTTGATAGAGGTAGGAGGATTTGTCAGGAAAATAGGGAACTAAATTTATTTAAATAGAATTATTTATATAAAAAATTCACAAGAAATAAATTAAAATTGAAACATTTTAAATTCTTAATATTACATGTAAAATATTGCATATTAAACAAAATAAATGTATTCTCACTCTAATAAGACGAATTTTCATCTAAAATGATGAATCTTTTAGGAAAAATTGTGATAAAGAATTCTCAACGAAAAATGTAATATTTCATATTCCTAGCAAAAAAGATAAAAACTTAAATCGCGAGTACTTGAATTCAAGCAAAAATGACGAATTTTTTAGAAAACAGCTTAATTTGCCTCTCAAAAATATGAATTTTAAACAAAAAAGATCATTTTCAATCAAATATTGAAAATAAATACTGAATGTTCAAATATTTGATTGAAAATGATCTTTTTTGCTTAAAATTTATATTTTTCAGAGGCAATTTAAACTGTTTTCTAGAAAATTCGTCTGTTTTGCTTGAATTCAACTACTCGCGATTTAAGTCTTTATCTTTTTTGCTAGAAATATTAAATATTGCATTTTTCGTATTTTTTAAATTTTTCTTATTTTTGCAAAATGAGAAAAAAGACCAATATTATAGAAAAAATTTAATTTTGAATAAGAGAAATGAATCTTAAACGAATTTTCAACAATTTTTTTTCAAGAAAATAATTTAATTTTTAACCCGTTAATATGAATTTTTAACAAAAAAAGTTAATTTTCTAACAAAAATTTGAATTTTCAACCCAAAAAGACGAGTTTTATAGAAAAAGTTTAATTTTTAACCAGAAAATGTGAATTTTTAACAAGAAAGAGTTATTTTTGAACCATATATTTGAATATTCAACAAATCTTAAATTTTTACTCCAAAAAGACTAGGAAACTTTTTAACTTTCAACTCGTTAATGTAAATTTTTAACTATAAAATTTAATTGTTAAACAAAAATTTGAATTTTCCAGTTAAAAATACAAATTTGATAGAAATCCGTTTAATTTTTAACCCGAAAATGTGAATTTCAAAAAAGGTTAATTTTCAACCAAATATTAGAATATTCTATAAATTTATTAAATTTTTATACCGAAAAGGCCAATTTTATAGAAAAAAATTTAATTTTCAATCATACAGAGGAATCTTTAGCCAATCTTCAGCAATCTTGTTTCTGGAAACTTTTTAATTTTCAACCTGATAATGTGCGCTTTTAACTAGTAAAATTAATTTTTAAACAAATATTTGAATTTTTAAGTTAAAAAGACGAATTTTATAGAAAACGTTTAATTTTTAACCCGATTATGTGAATTTTTAATAAAGTTAATTTTTAAGCAGATATTAGAATTTTTAACCCAAAAATTTGAATTTTTAATAAAAAAAGATTTTGCAACAAACAAACAAAAAACGAATTTTTAAGAAAATAGTCACATTTTTACCCAAATAAATGTATCTGCAAGCAAGCAAGATTGTTTCAAGAAACAAAATTTTAAGTAAATTGTTGACTTTTTAAGCCAAAAGGACGAATTGTATACAAAATAATCGAATGTTTAGAAGAAAATAAAAAATATATGAATTTTTAACTAAATATTTGAGTTTTCTATCAAATTATTGAATTTTCAAACCTAAAAGATGAATTTTCTACAAGGCAGTTCAATTTTCATCAAGATTTACATTTTGAAACAAATACATGAATCTTCAGCCAAGAAAGATTTTTTAATTAAAAAAGAAAAATTTAAAGTAAATTGTTTAAGTTGCAAGCGAAGAAGACGATTTTCCAAAAAGCACTTTATTTTTAAACCAACATGTAAATTTTTAACGAAAATTTTAATTTTCAAAACAAAACAAAAAATATTATTCAACAAAATAGTTATATTTTCATCTAAAAACATAAATCTTCAACCAAGAAAGATTTCTCAGGCAAGAAAGAAAAGAAATCAAGTAAATTGTTCAATTTTAGCCAAAATGGCGAATGTTAAAAATAAAACAGTTTAATTTTCGACCCCAAAAATGTGAATTTTGAACAATATAGTTAGATTTTCAACCAAATACATGAATCTGCAACCAAGAAAAATTTTTAAGGATAGAAAGAAAAAATTTCAACTGTTAAATTTTCAAGCCATAAAGAAGAATTTTCAACGTCCCTAAAAAATCAATACGCCTAAAATTCCTAATATTTCATGTAAAATATTGACTTTTTATCAAAATAGATATATTTTAAACCAAAAATGATAACTTTTTAACAAAATTATAGAATTATTAACAGAATAATTAGATGTTCAACCTAAGTTAAAAAAAATTCTCTGTTTCTATTAATTTAAGATCGCATTCATTTTTAATATTTAAAAAACATATAATAAAATAACTAAACCGGCGTATCAAAAAATAGTATTGTTATCTTTGAAATGTTTTTATTTCCGTGAATAATAATTTTTTTAATTTCTTATTTTTTAACAATAACATTTTTATAATTCAAATTAAAAAGAGGTTTTAAAAATCTCAGGACTAAAGAAACAAAAATGGAAGAAGTAGGTTTTTATATGGTCATTTATGTATTTTTAAATTATCTCTTTCTAGCTTAAGAAGCAAAATAAGCAACTCACGATTGTGCACTACAAAAATACCTTACAATAAAAATTGATGAGAATAAGGAATTAAAATATAAATACTGTTAAAAACTCATTAAACAAATTGAAGCATGAGCATTGTTCAGTTCTGTTTATCCATTTTTCAATTTTGTAACTTCTTGCATTTTTTCTGCTGTATTTTTAATAAAGACAATTATTATTAAAATTATTATTATTGAAAATTATTATTGAAATAAAAATCCCCTTTTATCGAAATAAAATCCCCTTTTTTACCTAAAATTGAAACACTGGTTCGCTGTGATCCCTGTATTTTGAGTAAGACACTTAATTGACTGATTTTTAATAATCTGTTTTTATTCCTAGAATGAAAAGGCTGTCAGATTAATGATAGATGCAGAGAAATTTTCATGGCACTTGATCGACGCAACAGCTTTTGATCAAGTAATCAATTGGCACGTGATGAGTTGCGACCCAAGAGTTATTCTTTGCATCGATAACGAACCGGTTCATCCAATCGATGCAGCTGTTAACAAGTAATCATTATTCCTCTATTGATTCTTATGTTTTCTCTAAGCAGGAAAATTTCATTATGGCTGTAGGTCAAGGAAAAGTCAAGGAGTTTTATTGGAGAGGGAAAAATTGAAAGTGATCTTTCTTAGTTGAAAATTCATCTGTTTTTTTGGAAAACTGATTTTTTTCGTTTGAAATTTCCTCTGTTTTGGTTAAAATACAACTGTTTAGTTGAAAATAAACTTTTTTGATTAAATTTCTTTTTTGGGCTTGAAAGTTAAACAATTTGAGTGAACTTTTTTTTTCTTTCTTGACTGAAAAATCTGAGTTGAAAATTCGTCTTTTTGTTTAAAAAATTCATAATTTTTGTTGAAAATTCGTATCTTTTGATTGCAGGGCAAATTTGTTATTAATTCGAGAATTCCCAAACAAAAATTGGAATTCTAAGCAAAAAAAGATGTATTCTTCAAGCAAAAGATTAGTTTACTAGCAAAAAAGACGATTTTTCAATCAAATTCAAGAATTCTCAAACAAAAAGTTGTATTTTTAAAAAAGGAAAAATTTATTTTTTATTTTTAGGTAAGTAGTTTAACTTTAAAACCTATTTGTCAAATTATTAAACAAAAAAAAAAAAGAATTTTCTACTGAAGAAAACGAATTTTAACCAAATTTAAGCATTCTGAAACAAAAAGTAGAGTTTCAATTAAAAAAGAAGAATTTTTAAAGAAAAAGATGAATTTTCTACTGAAGAAAACAAATTTTTAACAATATTTAAGCATTCGCAAACAAAAAGTAGAAGTTTCAACTAAAAAAGAAGAATTTTCAAATAAAAAGATTAATTTACTACCAAAAAACGAATTTTTAAGAAAATTCGAGAATTCTCAACCAAAAAGTTGAAGTTGTAACTAAAAAAGAAGAATTTTCTAACAGAAAGATTAATTTACTGCTAAAAAGACAAATTTTGAATAAAATTCATGACTTCTCAAGCAAAGAGTGGAAGTTTTAACTAAAATATATAAAGTTTAAAATTAAAAGAATAATTTACTTTCAAAAAGACGAATTTGTAATCAAATTCAAGAATGATCAACCAAAAAGTTGATTTTTCACCTAAAAAATAAGATTTATTTTTTTATTTTTAGGAATGTAGTATAACTTAAAAACCTATTTGTTCACTTGAATTTCCCACTAAAATAGATAAATTTTAAAAAAGCGAATAATTTACTACCAAACAAGACGAATTTTAAATAAAATTTAAGAATTTTTAGCCAGAAAGTTGAAGTTTCAACTAAAAAAGAAGAATTTTTAAATAAAAAAATTAATTTAGTACCAAAAAGACGAATTTTTAACAAAATTCAAGAATTATCAACCAAAAAGTTTATTTTTCACCTAAAAAATCAGATTTATTTTTAAGAATTTAGTATAACTTAAAAACATATTTTTTTACTTTTTAACCAAAAACATGAATTTTTTACTCAAAAAAAAAAACAGAAATTATTAACAAAAATCAATATTTCTCAACCAAAAACTTGAATTTCCCACTAAAATAGATGAATATTTAAAAAAAAACGAATAATTTACTACCAAACTAGACGAATTTTAAATAAAATTCAAGAATTCTCAGTGAGAAAGTTGAAGTTTCAACTAAAAAAGAAGAATTTTTAAACAAAAACATTAATTTTTCTACGAAAAAAACGAATTTTTGACAAAATTCGGGAATGATCAACCAAGAAGTTAAAATTTCAACTAAAAAAGAAGAATTTTCCAACAAAAAGATTAATTTACTACTAAAGAAGACAAATTTTTAACAAAATATAAGAATTCTCAAACAAAAAGTTGAAGTTTCAACTAAAATATATGAATTTTAAAATGAAAATAATAATTTACTCCCAAGAAGACGAATTTATTATGAAATTCAAGAATTATCAACCATAAAGTTGATTTTTCACATAAAAAATAAGATTTACTTTTTATTTTTAAGAATGAAGTATAACTTAAAAACCTTTTTGTTCACTTTTTAAACCAAAAACATTAATTTTCTACTTAACAAAATAAATTTTTAACAAAATTTAATAATTCTCAACCAAAAACTTGAATTTCCCACTAAAATAGATGAATATTTAAAAAAACGAATAATTTACTACCAAACAAGACGAATTTTAAATAAAATTCCAGAATTATCAGCCACAAAGTTGAAGTTTCAACTATAAAAGAAGAAATTTCTAACAAAAAGATTAATTTACTACTAAAAAAGACAAATTAACAAAATTCAAGAATTCTCAACCTAAAAGTTGAAGTTTCAACTAAAGTATATGAATTTTAAAATGAAAAGATTAATTTACTCCCAAAAAAGACGAATTTGTAATCAATTTCAAGAATTATCAACTTAAAAAGCTGTTTTTTTTACTTTTTAACCAAAGACATTATTTTCTACTGAACAAAACAATTTTTTAACAAAATTCAATAATTTTCAACCAAAAACTTGAATTTTCCACTAAAATAGATGAATATTTAAAAAAAACGAATAATTTACTACCAAACAAAACGAATTTAAATAAAATTCAAGAATTCGCAGCCAGAAAGTTGAAGTTTCAACAAAAAAGAAGAATTTTCAAACAAAAAAATTAATTTACTACGAAAAAAACGAATTATTAACAAAATTCGAGAATTCTCAACCAAAAAGTTGTAGTTTCAACTAAAAACATAAATTTAAAAAAAATGTATTTTCTACCAAAAACATTCATCATCTGGTAACATACTAAAAAACGTACTGACGTTACTTAAAGGTTACCAATAATCGTATCAATTTTCAGCTTAGTAAAAGTGGCGGCAGCTTATGATCCAACAATAACCCATTTCCATCCAACGACTTTGAAAAAGCGGCAAATTTATGTTCGATCTGCAGTAAAATTGCTGATTAATTGCACAACGAGACACAAAGCTCTTCTTTCAACGAATATGAAAGCATTCACAAATGCTCTTTCACGGATGCTTGACGAACTCGAAGCCATCATTGAAAGCAGTACGTATGAAAAGATGGATAAATCTGATGATTATGAAATTAATTCATTTTTGTATTTTGAGATTGGAAAATAATCAATTTTTTTAAGAATAATGTTATGCATATAAACATGAAAAAAAAATCAATAATTAAAAATAGATTTCCATACTATCTCACTTTTCGGTTCATTAGAGACATAAATATCAATAGAAAAAAAGAGGGGGGGGGAAGGGAAAGAGTCAACCAAAAAACCAACCTCTCACTCTTTCTCTTTCTCCGTCCTTTTTATACTACGTGGGGACCAACATGTTTCGAGGCCAATT
>JAAAKG020032354.1:8669-19527 GCA_010014905.2 Druon quercuslanigerum
TGGCTGAACTGTTCCAAATGTTTATTTAATTGTCCTAATCATTTGGAATCTAGCCTTTACAAGCTAGATCATTTCCAGTCTTGACTTCATTGTTTTGATTATTTTTTCAGTTTCCACTTTATTGGCTACATTGTTACAAATATTGCTTTAATCGGCTAAATAGTTCCTAATCTAACCATCACTGGATGGATCATATCCAGTCTGAGCAACATCGGTTAGATAATTTTCAAGCCTTCCTTCATTGGCTAGACCATGCCCAAGCTTGTCTTAACTGGCTGAACTGTTCCAAATGTTTATTTAATTGTCCTAATCATTTGGAATCTAGCCTTTACAAGCTAGATCATTTCCAATCTTGACTTCATTGTTTTGATTATTTTTTCAGTTTCCACTTTATTGGCTACATTGTTAGAAATATTTCTTTAAATGGCTAAATAATTTCTAATCTAGCCAGCACAGGTTGGATCATGTCCAGTCTGAACATCATTGGTTAGATACTTTCTAAGCTTTCCTTCATTGGCTGGCCTATGCCCAAGCTTGTCTTGACTGGCTAAACTGTTCCAAATATTTCTTTAATTGACCTAATCATTTGCTTTAACAGCTGCAAGTTTTTAGAATTTTTTATTTAATAATTTGTAATTTAACTTGAAAATTGTAATTGGTTATATTTGCGATATTCAATGAGCCCCATTCATTGATATTTAAAAAAAAAAGATACATTTTTAGTAAATTTTCTTCCGTTGAACGAAACTGTGACTTGTAAAAAAATATCCTGCATTTCATTAATATTTATAAACAATTTAATGCATATAACTGTTAACTGCTGGAAATTCGGAATTCGAATGTATTTCTTATATAGAATTTGTAAACAAATGTACAAAATTAATTTTCAATTGCAAACGAGCATCAAAAAACAATAATAGTTGAATACTTTAAACAAGTTTTATAAAAAAATTCACCTATTTAGCCCTTGTATACATACAAAATTTGTCTTTTCTACGGAATCATTTCTTCTGATGTGAAGAACAAAAATGGTACACAGTGGACTATCAGGAAACAATATTCGTCATAATGTGTGTTTGAAGGACTATAGAACAGTAAAGGCCTTAAACTAAAGTCAGTTTAATTAAATTAAAAATAGGTCGTAAAAGAAAAAAAAATTCAACCGCAGGAACCTCTTTAGAGGTTAAATATCTAAACGATCGAACGTTGAAATTTTCAAATTGATTAAACGTATAGTAGCTCTACTCCAACTACCTAAAATATTTCTTTACGCAGATTCAACAGCAATTCGACTACCCACCCTTCATAGTTATGAAGGTTCTTGTGGTTGGGTTTTCCCTACACCTCGCAGTGGTACTTATCGAGTAGGAATAGTAAGAGGTTGGATCATGGGATTTATTGATAGGAATGAACATGTCCGTCCACTGTTGGCTGTGAATCCCACAACAATTCAATATGAGAGAATTAAAATATTGAAAGAAAACATTGAGCATGTTGAACCGGTATTCTTTGCGGAAAATTATATCAGGATATACTACCACCATCCCTTATCAAGTTGTGTTGGCCTAGAAGTTTTTTACGCCAAGAGACCTAAAATGGGGGCTGTCTTTCCAATTCCCAATGAAATTCAGGTGCATTTTGCAAAATGAAAAGGCAACAATTCAATCCGTATTCTGCTGCTCAATACTTTTGAAATAATACCTTATGGAATTAATAAAAAATTGAACATTGTATACTTCATTGGTCATCTTTAACTCCCTATTCCTTCCTATTCATAATGGTTGGCCTTAGGTATTACATGAGAGCTACCAGCCTCCTTTATCTTTAGTACCTCTCCTGCATCTTTTCCATATTTTTGTTTCCCATCTGGTTAATTCTTTCGCCCTTTCTCTCCTTTCTTCTACTTAATTTAGGATCTTTTTGGCCACATCCTCTCCCCTTTTTGCCCTTAGTTTTCTCACAAACCTTAATCCCCTTTTTCATGCTTTAGTAATTAATTTGTCTCTTCTCGCTTCTCCTTTTACCACACATCCATGCTGCCCTTATAACTTCTACCTCATAGAACTTTCTTGTAAGAAATAACTACATTGTACATCTTTCAGTTCATTCTTGTTATCTTTCCTCTCCTGTTATAAATGTATTGGCTCAGAGATAAATCTTGTCTTACTCCGCTCACCAACTAGAATGTATTTCTTACTTGCATTAGCATCCCTCCTCTATAATTTCAAAAATTTATTTTACATAATACAATCACATTTACTTAGTTTCTTCCCACCAACTTTCCAGACTTCATTTGAAATCTCATCAATATCAGGTGTCTTTCCATTAATTTATATTGATAACACCTTTACTATTAATTCCCTTGTCTTGTCCACTGTTTCGCCTCTTTGAATACCGTCTCATTCCCTACTACCATTTCCTTTTTACCCCTCATAGCAAATATATCAAATATTTTTTTGCATTCTACCACCTTAATATACTATCTTACTCTTTCCCTTCTTCTTCTCTTTGCCACCTTTTTTCACTCTCTGTTTCTTACCTTTCCAATCTTTTTTTCTGCCCTAGATTTTTTCGCCTCTTCTTTGAAGCTTTTAGTACCCTTCTCCTTTCATCACTTATTTCTTTTCTAAATTTTAAAATTAGTATCTAATTTTCTTCTTATTCTTTTGACGTTCCTCATCACATCCAATTCTACCGCCTTCTTCGCGAAATTTTTTTTGTTTGTGCTATCTACTACTCTTTTTACTTTGCCTATCAATATTTATATTTCAGGGTTCACCATTTTGAACACATTTCCAGAATCTTTACCTTGCCCTGTAGTTGTTATTTTCCTTCTTTTAAATAATTTTCTCCTCCTGTTCATTTTACGTTCGATTGATTTTCTTTCCTGTTATCTTTTTTTGTCCGTTAATGTCAACAGTACGAAAAAGTTATCCGAATCTATATAATACTTTAACTATAGTTCTTTACGTTCTGTTTTTACCTCGACGTGAGCTATCACGTAAACAATTATTGTTCCATTCTTTTTCTTAATCTCTTGAACCAATAATTTCCTATTCATTCAGAATCTAATTTATAAATTTTTTAGATAGCTCTCCTTTTAATTCCTTTCCTCTTATTTTTTCCTCTTACGCGGGAATATCTTCTTTTATTCTAGTCCTAACACTTTCTTTAATTTATTTCTGGTATTTACATTTCTGTTTTTTTACATTTTGAGAGAAGGCAGGTGAAAGACAGTGGATTTCTTCAAACGAAAACATAATTGAGAAACAGTAGGAGAAAAGAGAATGGTAATTGATTATGTGGTAATGGAGAACGCAAAAGGAAGTAGAGGTTAAAAGAACAGGAAAAAGAAATTGGCCTCCATCCATGCAGTCTTTGTCCGTCGATTTTTTTTCGAAGCCTCCCTTTCCCCACAAAAGTAATCCTTTCTCCCCATCCTTATTGTACCCTGCAAAAACTTACGCGTTACCACTTCTATCTTTTAACTGCCCTTATTTGTATGCCCTCATCCTTCCTTCTCCACGAATGTCACCATCTAATCCATCCAAAATCCCCGTTATAATTCCAATACTGGACATTCGTATCTACCCACGTCTCTACCAGTCCCATAACATCAAATTTTCAGGTATAGGTCAAGAAATCCAGTATACTTGTTCTTTACTCCTGCAACCTGCCAGTAGAACGCCTTCACTACACCTCCGCCCTGCTTTATCCCACCCCCTACCTCCTACAAAACTAATTCTGCTGCCCTTCATATAAAAACTCTTTTTCCCGTGCCACACCCACATTTTCTCATTTTCATTAATTTTCTGATACCTTACCTTGGCCGTTCTCCCTTCAATCCTCTTCTTTCTAGCCCTGTCGATCAGAATTCTCTGCAACTTACTTTCCTTCCTCACCTAATCGTGTTCGATGGAAAGCTTGCAATCTTTTATCCCATTTTTATTTCGCATTACTTTCCACTCCTCTTTCAAGGTCTCCAATACCACAATATCACACTATCATATCCACTGTCGACCTTTTCTCCTCTTTCCATTCTTAACTTCTAGACCTTACAATTTTCCTATCCGCCATATTCTCCTTTTCCTTCCTACACTCTGCCAGTTTCTCTTCTATCACATCCTCTACTCTCTTTCCAAAAACTTTATTCTCGCCATCCCCCCTGTCACCTTGTGCCATTTCCGATCTGCCCGCCACCATGACACTTCACAAACACCTTTCACACAAATTTCGTAAAATCCGTTTACCACACGCCAGCAAACACGTTCTCATTAGAACCACCAACATTCAAACTAATCTACCGTTTAGTAAATTAAATTCTTTATCTTCCAGTATTCTGACAAGTTGCAGCCCCATCTTTCTGTGTACCAGATCTTATCTGTTACGATGAATACAAAAACCAGTGTGAGTAAATATCTCAGGAGGACCCTGACCCAAGCACCTGGCACAGCGGGTTGCAAACTGAGAATGGGCGGGGAAACTGACAGCCACCCAAAGGAGTAACGCCCTGACAAGGATGTTGACGGATACGACTTACACAGACTAGATAGCCACCTGAGAAAGGTTAACTTTAAAGTAGCTGATTAGAGACGGGAGAAACCTGTGGAGACAGAAGAAGTTCTAGAGCAGACCTAAATAACTGCTTTCGGTTTTTGTTACTGAGTCCCCAAAGCGGCAGAACGAAGCTGCTACTACTACTTTAAATATTTATAATACGGAAATCTCCTCACGTTTTTTTAAGTCGCTTAGCGAAGAACTCATGAAATCCCTCCCTGTACTCTTAGTTTGAGAGAAAATGTTAAAAACTGGAGAGTGTTTAGTCGAACACGCTTTCAAAGATCACTCATGGATAGAGTTCGAGTTGGAATCTATTGTATCCATGGGCGCTTCGTAGGTCAGCAATCCAAGATGAACGTACTGGGGCCAGTATATAATGGACGTAGAGAGTGCGCTTTCGGTGGTACCCAGGTCAATTGGAGGTGGCTGATATTTTTATGGAGGTCATCAAATCTAATTACAGAGAAACTGTCGGCTTCCAAGAGTCTGAAAGGCTAAGGAGACGAGAAAACTTATAAATCCTGGAGAAAAATTGTTTAACCTAACCAATTTTAAGAAGTGGTATATATAAGAGAAATATTTTTCACTTCAAGTACTACATAAAGTATTCGGCTATCGTTTGCGTTTTATTCACAACATAGGGAAAAATTGATCCAGTATCGAAAGCTGAACTTCGTGCTGAAGAATTCAAATATTATTTTTATGATAGGTTTGGCTTGTTTACAGTCCAAAATGAGTTCGCATAAAGTTTCACTGCGTCCTTCAGTTTTGTCACATTAGATTTCCTTGAATCAAACTGTGCACCAAACTTAAACAAAAACCCCAGAATATTCATGAAGAAAAATATAAATTCTGAAAAACAATAAAAAGAGGGAAATATTCAGCACAAATTAGATAAGTTGGTGGGACAAGTAAGATAAAGTTATCGCCGAATCTTAATTCTATTTAAATTATTAGGCTTTAACTGATAAGAAGTTGCATAATCACACATTTTTTTATTCTAGATTCTATACAATCGTGTCATAAATCTTAAGTATTTTCTTAACTTCCGCGTGTGGAAAATGTGAAATTGTGAAATACAAATAACGAATGAAACAGCGACTGGCACCAAATACAATGAAACATTTGGAAGAATATTTGTTTGTTAGATTCTGGTAGAAATTCTTCAACATTCAGTTCCTTTTCTCAAGAAAATGTGGTCCACAGTTCTAATTCTATATTTTATCTCATTGATGTTTACCGAAGCTATCAAAAATTGTTCTGGCCAGTATTATAATATCTAAAATTGAAGTAAATTTTTAAGTTTAGTATATTCATTTTTCATTTTAACTAGTTTAAATGAATTGTAAGAAGAATTTCTTTTCCGAAAACAAATTGAATGTTTGCTACCAAAAGATCTATTATCAGGATCCTGAACTAATTATTTGTAGTTTCATAAACTATTGCGTTTGTATTGACGTTTTTTAGGATTTTGAATAATTGGATTGAAATTTGTAATCAAAAATCTAAGAACAACCCTGGTTATGAGTTTCATGCGAATCAAAAATTGATTAAAAATTTGTAGAAGACAGTAATGAGTCTCATTGAAACCGTTCAGTGTATTATTTTTTACTGGACTAATGCATAGTCACTCGAAAAAATTCAAGATTGTTTTTTTTTTGAAGAAACCACATAAAAATATCTTTCTGACAACAAAATTCATTAATTATTCAAATAATTTTCATAAATATCTCTTCTTTCAGTTGCAAAAACAATTATACTACCTACTCTTGGTCATTATGAAGCCGATGGAGGTTGGATAAGGGAAGTACCACATCACGATTAATATCGAGTGGCAGTAGTCAGAGGCTGGATCATGGGATATATTGACGAGAATAAACGTGTGCGTGCTTTGCGGGCTATAAATGCCCAAACGTTTTATTATCAAATAGTAAAAAGATTCAGAGATGATGTTCAGCTTGTTCAACTGGTAAGTTTGGATGAGATGGATATTACGGTAAACTGGAACCGTCCATTATACAGACTCCCACAACTAGAAGTTTGTTACGCCAAGAGACCTTAACCTGGAGCAGTCTTACCAATCGCCAATGTTATTCAGATGCGTTTCTTACCTTAAGAAAGCAGTACTTCAATCCTTATTAATGTATTCAACACGTTTGCACCAATACATTATAGAATAATTAAGGAATTTAACATTGCATACGTAACAGATCATCTTGAATTCCTTATTCCACTTTATTCTTTAGGTGTCATCTCAGGTATTACATTAACTCCGCTAGCTTTCGTTATCTTT
This sequence comes from Druon quercuslanigerum, assembly GCA_010014905.2. Taxonomy (NCBI): domain Eukaryota; kingdom Metazoa; phylum Arthropoda; class Insecta; order Hymenoptera; family Cynipidae; genus Druon; species Druon quercuslanigerum. The sequence continues at coordinate 15,523 of JAAAKG020032354.1, forward strand.
AACTAGACCATGGTAAGATTAATGCAGGCGAGCGAAAGATTAGCTGTCTGCACGTCGAACTGTTGCGATGAAACTGCTTATTGTTCCAGAAAACTTGATAGGACTTGCGTTTCTAAAAGTGAAATCGGATTATTTACTGACTTGATTGGAAGGCACTAACAAGACACTAAATCTTTTAGGTTATGTTTGTTTTGCTTGAATATATTTTTAGATTGTTTTGATCAGCTGGAGTAAATTAACTTTTTGAGTTAACAAAACTTATTTCACGCTCTCTTCGAGGAGAAAGTCCCCCGCACCCCGTCCGTTTCACGGACATGCATCTGACCTTCCCGCTCTTCAGTATAAAGCCGACCCATGTATCGACTTAGGTTTTTCATGATCTCCGCCAGTTTTCCCTATCTGCGACTAGGTCATGATCGGAGAGCAAACGGTTTGATAAACGCGTCAGAAAATTTTGGTGGCAACGAAACTTTCACCTCGAAAAGTGCGTGAAATAAGGGTTCCCAACTGAAAAAATAGGCCATCACTGAATTTTGTGAAAGACAAATAGATAATAATAATGAAGGACTAGTGAAAAAAGAGAATAATCCCGAATATTTATTATCATCAAATCACAATGAAGTATGTAGGAATGAATATCCTGCTGGAGGCGTGAAAGTGCTCAGTCAAATACGAGGGGCTACTCTCTGAAAAATCTAAAATTCGTAAAATTATGAATGCGGCAGTCTCAATCGAAGTCGCACTGAGAGTGTTAAGATTTCTTTACGATTTCTGGGAGTGCCAAAATTTTCAAAACTTCTTTAGAACGGAAGTCTCCAGAAAAAATGAGACTCGGCTAGGTTCAGAGGCGTTCAGACAGAATCGGCTTGATTGAACCCTCGAGAAATATTTTACTACTAACCCTTGTCAGGTTGTTATACTAGTATGGCTTTCACGAGGATATGGAGCAGAAATATGAGAAGGGCAGGAAAAAAATGAGCTCAGAAGGTTACAAGAAAGGTCTATAAGTTGGATACTGCTAGTAGAATGAAGGATGTCTGGATGTATGGTAGGCCACCACCCCAAGCCTTTGGAGCTGAGCAGAGGGACCTTTTGGTGACATTCAAACATATGTCATTTGACTTTACTTCCTCTCTATGGAGGAGAGGCCTGATATATGGTGAGAGATGAAAAAAGGCGCTAAATCATGGACTAGGCAGAGAAAGAAGACATGGACGTTTGAGACGAAGCTAAGGGAAGGAAAAAAAAATTTTTGTTTATTGCCTTTGCAAAGTTTTTCACTATTCCTATTTTTATATATGGCGTTAGAAACATAATCTCGCCAGGGTCAACAAGGGGTTTTTAAGTTACATTCATGTTTTCTTGCTGCAGTGTTTTTGTTTCTGACCTAACTTTTTAAAATCAATGCATATTTCTTGCACGAATGTCCCAGTAACATTTGAAAGCAGCAACATTTCGTGAATCCTTCTTGCAATCGAAGAAAAATTTCAGTTACATTGGAGTCACCGCATATGCACCACTTAATTGTAATTAATGTGATTAAGAAGTAACTTCATCAAGTCGTAGCATTTTTTAATATGGGTTGCATGAGCCGCAGGTATAGATGAAAACTTATTACCATTATGCAGAAGAACTAATTTCACGCTCATTTTATTTGAATTTATAAATAAAGGCCATCCTTCTACTTTGTGCTCATGCTCAAGTGCTCTCATCAATTCATCTAGTTATTTGCAATATACAAGCCTATTTTCTGCGTAAAATATTTTGCTAGGCTTTTCTCGCGATTGCGGCATGTATTTATTACAACCACTTCTACTAAATTCTTTTCCTGTATTTGAGAGCCTAAAATTTACACTTTTTCTTTTCATCGAAATTATTTGGTGATGCGCATACAGTCCTATGAACAGGTTTGGTGCAAACGAAACCCTAGGGCACTTTAAGTTTTTTTTGTATTTTTTGCTTTGTTTCCTAATATACTTTTCACATTACAAAAGTAACAATTAGTGCTGTGGTTTACTGGTTCTCTCCAAAACATAGGTGCGACAAATGGAAAATTTAAATAATTTCCGCTATTTCCTAATCTTAGTTTAGTCGTGCACGTCCTACAGCGAAAGTTAGGTGCATAATGTTAAACTAAATCTATAGCTGCTTTATTAAAATATAGCTAATAGCCTTCGTTAACTTCACCCGCCAATCTCTCTTTTGTTACTTGATACAAAAACACTACTTACATAACAAAAGTTATTGGGACCGTTTTTACAAGTAACTAACGTTTTGTAAACACTGATAGTCCTTTGACCAACGCTAAAGAACACAGTGGTAATCTCCTGATGTAGAGAAGACTGTTGCTCATTTTTCGATGAAGCCCCTCTATCTTGAACTTTAAACGCGGTCTGCTGATTGGTGGTATCGCCGACCCCGCCTTGATTATGCTTACAATCTGCCATGTAAATTTTACCGAGGGTCTCAGCCAGACACACTTCGTTAACATCGTCAGGACCGTAATTAAAATTACAAACAGCCAGCTTCGATCGCTAAGATGAAGTTATCATAGTGAAATGACAAGTCGCATCACGCAAATCCTTAGCTCGTTTTTGTTAACAATAGATGTATTGGAAACTTTTAGAAATTATAAATATACTACATGTGGAGAGGAAAAATTACAGCGATATCCAGAAATAAACATCCAGCAAAGTGCAGAACTCAGAACAATCAACGCTTCTCAAAAGGGGTCTTAGATTTCACAGCATCATCTGAAGCAACTCCTCCTGCCTAATATACAGGCAAGAGGAAAAAGTGCTCCGACGGAAGTCCCGAATTAGTCTACAAATAACGGAGAAGAGAATTTAAAAGATTCAGATCCATTTGGACCACAGCAAGGGAACCTCGGTAGTTCCAACCAGGCGTATGATAATAGTACACATAGGGATTACCCAAATCTAAGAAGCCTGGTTATACAGGGAACGGATTAGTAGCCTTAAGGGTTGTGGCTCCATATTCAAGCAGCCAAGCGAAAAAGCACTAAGGGTATGCATATCCGTCAATGATGCTAAGGGTCCCCTGCTTTGAGAGAGTTGGATGATCTAATTCAACAGTGCCAGGAGAACAGGATTCCTTTGATGTTGGGATGTGACACAAAATCCCACAATCTAGTGTGGGCAAGCAAAAATATCAACGATAGAGAAGACGATTTAATTGAATACCTAGCGGTTACGGAGATGGATATTTTTATATCTGGAATTTGAGTAAAATTTTTTATTTATTCAATTTTGAACTCAAGTTTGTCTAACGTGCCCTGAAAACTGCGACTGTACTGAAATAATAATTTTGTCCCCAAATCTGTTTTCTGTCCCTCAAAAACCCTTCTAGTACTGCCTTTCATGGAAATCCCAAATTATAATAAAAATTTGAAAATCTTCTGCAGTTATACAATTAAAAGAACCTTTTTAGATTCTAGATTTCGTAGTTGTTCTTGTTAATTTTTGTTCAGGGCAAATAATTTTTAGAATGTTTGCTCAATAATGATAATTTTCTATAGAGAATTAGACAAATTTTAACCGAAATAAATTTTGATAGCTGAAATCCGCTCTCTGTTGAAAAGTAGCACATGAAGATAATTAATATATGTATAATTAATTTAGATTTAATTGCTCAATTTTAATCAGGAGAGTATAGAAAGTTGTTTTTTTCCAATACTTTGTTTAAACAATCAAAAGGCAATGTATATGAATTGAGGCACGCTAAGTTACGTTTGCGATTTCATAATACGGCCTTCTTATTACTTTAATAGAGGATAGAATATTACACCATCAGCATGTTTCATTAAATTTATCTGTTCATTACGTGTTCTATTTTAAAAGCCTTTTTTAAATTATCATATATAAATTAGTAATTAATTTAAATTAATTTATGAAATTAAATTAATTAAATTAATTTATTTGTTTCAAGCAATCAGTTTCTTGCCACTACTGAATTGGCAAACGTGTTATATAATCTATGTTTCAA
>JAAAKG020032365.1:0-19527 GCA_010014905.2 Druon quercuslanigerum
AACTTATAGGATGTAATCGCTAGATTAACATCGGAAAATAGTACTAATTGTAAAAGAGGTAAAGAAAAAGGGGATCTGTGGAGAGAAGAATAAGATTCTTTTTCTTATTTACTAATAAAATTAAATTCTTAAATATTAAAATTAAATATTAAATTCAAATAATTAAGTGAAATATTTGTATTCTAATGAACTCTTTTTATACAGAATAATTGTAATTATTAATATTGTGTTTAATTATAAATCTGCCTTCAAAAGTTTTCTATAGTACATATCTTTTAGTCTTTTATCCTGTAAAACCTTCTCATGTGATGACAGATTGTAAAGAATAGAAAGTTTTTATGTTTTAAATGTAGTTGAAATTTTTTGGCCAATGCCACTGCTTCTTCAAAAACAGTTAGTCAAAAATTGGAAAGAAATACTAGGCGTGAAAAGTTCTTAAACCTACCGATTATCCTCTTTTACTTTTAATTTTTTTAAATCAGCTTGAAAAAAATAGTTCGAAAAACATGTTTTTGATTCCATATAAATTTCTCCCTTTCTAAATTAGGATGTATTTTTTTAATTATTCAGAATTAAACGCAGTTTTATGGAAATATATTTTAAGAAATAAATAACTTTCTGTATTTTCACAATCAAATATAAAAATAAAATTTTTGAAAAAACTCCTTCTTTGAAAAATGAGATTCCATTTTGATATTTAAAGGACCTATCCATAAAAAACTACTATAAATACTCAAAAAAAAATTTTTAATTGAGTTAAAAATTTTGTCTTTGAAAAATACGAAAAGTTTTTGATTTTTTTTTCAACAAATATTCATTTAAAATTGCGACTGACTGTGAGTACTTTAAAAAAAACACGTCTTAAAAACATTCTGATAATTAAAGTTATGAAAGTTAAAAAACGAACAAAATTTTTTTTCTTTAATATTGTATATTCAGTAATCAATAGTAATAATGATCAATGATCAATAATATAATATTCAGTTTTTGAATTTTTCAAAGATTAGTTTAGAATTTGTGTCAACGCTTAAGAGGAATGATTGAAAATAGATGGATTTTTTCGGATTATTTAACGACAAATTTCTTGACTGTTAATTATATAAAATAAAAACTTGGTTTTCTGCAATATTCTACTGTTAACTAGATTATTTAGTTGCTTAAAAAAATAAGCCCTTTAAATCCTTGAAAATTAATTATTTATTGATACACGACTTGCAGTAATTTTCATACGTATCGATCATAATTTTATCGTAAATTATAATTTAAGAAACATATGCGCTACAAGAAAAAAATTTTTTTTTTGCAAAATTAACGTTAAAGCAGTTTAAGTTTGAACTTTTAAATTGTGATAGAAATAACAGAAAAAAATAAAAAACGGATTTTTTAAATTTAAGGTATAAAGATGTTTTTCAAAAATCCAAAAAGTTACAAAAATTTAGTCAAAGAATATTTTTTCAAAACTGCGCCTGATTGTGAATACTTTCAAAAAAATACATCCTAATAATATTGAAATCATTTAAGTTATAAAAGTATAAAAAGAGTAAACTTGACATTCTTAAGATTATTTTACGTCAACCTGCTTGAAAGTTAAGTTCATAAAATAAAAATGATTATTTTTGCAAAATTTCGTTGTTCACTTGACTATTTAGTTATTAACATATTTCGCCGTTGAAAGTAATGAAGATTAATTGGGTATCGGTATTTCTAATTTAAGAAACGTATGCGCTACAAGGAAAAATAAAAAAATAAATTATTTAAAAATTAACATCAAAGCTACCTAAGTTTGCACTTTTAAGTTGCGCAGGAAATCACAGGCCAATGAATGCTTATTCCTTGCACATGCACACGAAGTTTTTCGTCCAGTAAGAACGCCGCCACGCCGGCTGTTACAATTATGTTACTAGTCGGATAGGGAACTGATACAAACAAGCTTTCTTAGTAAACTACAGCGATTATGCCATTACCTGCTAGGATACTGACGGAGAAATATACTGCGGAGAAATATTACTTTTATCAAAAAAATTTCTTAACAGAAGTTGTTTATTGACTTAAATTCAATTGAAATGTCTCACATTTACCAACCAAATAAACATTTATTATTAATTTTACAAATTAACATTAATTTGATTTTAAAGTATAATAACTTTGATATCTAAAATAATACGACCCTGAACTTATTATATTTTAATTACACCGCAATAATATTTCGCACCCTATAATACAACAATAGTAAATATATCGAAAAATGTATAATGTTTAAATATATAATATACTAAATGAAAGTTCACATGTTTTTAAATTAGATATGTTGCGAGGAGAGTCCAACTAAACTCTTTTAGTGGAAAAACAAGCGTTGCCATGCTTATTCAAAGTCTTTAAAGAAGAAATAAACGTTATTAATTCTAATTATCCAACTTGGCCACAAATTTCGAGGTCTACAAGTTTATCAGGAAGTTTGATTAGTTTCCTACATGCGCTACCTTCGAAAGCTTCTCCTTGGTAATTTTTAGAGATCACACATAAACTTTTAGGCTCGTTCCCTACCTAAAAGAGGCACTAGCCCTTTCCAGAAATGATGGTTTACAAAACACATTAAAACATGCATTTCTGGAATTATGCAATTTTACAGCACGAAGGTATCGTCGTCTTAATCGAACAAGGGTGAATTCACAGTACTATGACACTCTTTTGCAACCTTGTTATCTTTTTCTAAAGAAAACGACCTCTTTTAACTTCTCGCAAGTCACCAAAAGTTTTCAAATCATTTTTTAAATTTCTAGAATCATAATCGGGGATCGACGTACTATTTACTTCTTTATCGTCCTTTAAGCATTGTACACGCATAAAACAATAAGGGTAAGGATAGGAACGTGTTGCTGTTTGGTGTCTATTTACGAATAATAGTAATTTAAAACCGCAAGCAAAGTTGAAACGAATATCGTTAAGATTAGTAAAAACGAATGTAACTTGCATATTGACATATGTTTCTTTCATATCTGAAGCCACGGATAAAATTATTAACCTATGCGCACCAGTGAGTTTTCTTTTTCCGTATGAAGAGCATTCTTCGTCTAAAAAATCTTTGGGGAGTACAGTCATACTTAACTTTACAAATCCTTGCCCGCCATCAGCCATAACTGTCATAAGAACGTTACCGATTATTTGGCGATGATCTATTATGGTATCCAATAAATCTGAAGCATTAGCCCATACAACTAGTCTTAATTGTTTTTCTTTATTTTTATCTGAACCATTATTGAATTTAAATCTACCTTCGTTGTAACGTGTATTGAGCGCCTTCAAGTTTTCAGATAAATACTTGTTAATATGAGCCGGAACTGTTTTTTCCCAACATTATTTCTTACAAAGTTTGTAAGCTTTTTCATATGATTTAACCACAGTCTACTTTATTTAAATAAATATTTAGTTTCGGACCGTGTGTGCCCAATGATACCATTCGTGGCCAGTTTTATAACATTTCTTACACATCACAATTGATTTTTGATTTGATAATTTTCGCTTATGACCAGCAAGCACCCTTGTCAATTTTTTCGTGTCCATTATTGTAGATCGAGTTGTTTTAGTAAGATATATATGCTTGTAACTAGGTATTTCTTGTAAATGCCGTTTGCAAATTTGCTTTTCATGTTCATTAAGCGTTAGTTTACACGTAGTGCAAATACTAACTGGCTCATGAGAATCTTTGAAGTTAAAATCTACATTCACGAGAGTTATAATTTAGTTTTCGTATCGTCGTGTAAGCGTTCAGGAGGCATGTTTACATAGACAAGTTTTATATATTATAATCCTCAGTTAAAAACTATTACTGCGCTACGAACTAATAATATTTTTTACTTGAAAATCATTAAAAACAGCAAAGAATAACTTTTTAATGCTAAAAACACTTTACTTTTTTATACGTCTTCTGACACAAAACGATACTTTTAGGGTTTTGTAAATGTTTGGAAATAACACTAATGGGTTTAGAAAAACATAATACGCGCGAAAATTTATTGGAATGATGTCTCGCATTCTACATATCGTATGCGTAAATGGAAAGAAGCATTATCTCGAAAATAATACAATAGTGTTATTTGTAGCGAGATTATTCGATTTAAAAATATTTATTATGAAACAAAATATTTTTTTGCAAAAATAAATAACTTTTTTTAAGAAAATTTTATGATAAAATTAATATTTCTCCGCAAATTGGCAAACATTGTCATTTTTATTGCACGCAATAGGTTAGAGTCGTATTTGTAAAGAACCCGAGAAACTAGAATTCCATACTAAACGGATTTTGAACCTTTGGACCGATAAAAATCAAACCCCACTTATCGATTTCGCATTCATTTTAGTTAAACTCATTCGGGTCAGAAATTCGGTGTGCATATTAATGGTCACAGTAATAAAGGGCCCCACACAATTTACATTAAAATTCGGTCCCGGTTAAATTTACTGAAATTCCAATATAATATATTTCAAAGCTCCCTGATAAAAAAATCCTAATGGGTATCAGTCCAAAAAATCAAGTGTTCGAGATAGGTGGGACTGAACGAGAAAAATATGACCACAAGCGAATCTAATGTCCCGTTTGAAACTTGAAGATGTATACCATAATATGCTCACAATTTGGGCACATGAACCAAGGGTTCTAGCTTCAGCATTACATGCGCAATAATACCCTAAGGTTGGTTTGATAGGTTCTTCATTTCCAAAGTTCCCATTCTCTTGCCTGTTAAAGTCTTCTTCAATGCATGCTATCCATAGTAGGTATTTGGTAACATTTCTGAATCGGAAATTCATACGCATTCTAATGAGTCCACGTTCATCCAAAAGTTCGTCTATTTAAAACTGTTCAGCCTGTTCTCTTTGAAGCTTGTCTTGTATGTAAGAAGGTGCAATCTTTAGTTGATATATTCAAATTGTATGGACCAGTAAATAATTTAAATCGAGTCTTGGAAAGCAGGGTGCATGATTTGCGATTAATTGAACTCACCGTTTGTTTTTCGTGAGAAGATTGTCTATTTGAACTCCACCTTGAATAACATTAGGCGTACGAGACTTTTCTAATATTCTTTCCGCTACTTCAGCAGTTGTTCCCTCCTCCGTAGCGATTAGCTCTTGATATTTATTGAGAATCAGGCCGGCAATTCGGTAAAAGTCTCCGATGTTGATGACATGGTTATTGGAAATAGTTCCTTTAAAGAATTTAAAAAACGGATTTTATATGACCATTGCGCGCCTCTACTAGCCACCCTGTCTTTGTAATTATTCTACAGTCATTTGCATCTTGAGTATCAGGTTGACGTTGACCTGGCTGTAGAAGTGCGGGCATTTTACGATCAATATCCAAGTTTTCGAGTAAAGCGCGATGGTTGTTTATTTTCGCCTACACGTCGAATGGCGTGGTTTAATCAGTAAAAGATATATACGAATCTCCACATGGGTATCGATATACGTATGTATATATATCGTCAGAAATTTTAATTATGGGCGCCAGCCAGACCCTCCAAAAACCAAAAAAAAGTAAACTTTAAATGTTAGTCCGGCAAATTACAAAAATCTTATAAAACCTAAAAGAAGGAAGCTAGGGGAGCAAGAAATCTCATGGGTGGGGTCCTTGAAATCACAAGAACCATTTTTCAAATTGAGATCCGCCATTGCATCGCGTGCCGGAATTAAGAAAAGAATTTACCTCAGACATCGCTAATCCTGTGCTTTTACCCTCTGATTCGGAATTTGTGAATGTCCAAATATAAATACAATCTTATTCAATATAAATCAAATCGAACATCCAACCAATATCCAAGTAAAATAGTGTCGAACACTGCGTGGCACCTGTCGCCAGTGGGACTAAGATCGAAAGTGAGAAGTCTTAAGCAACGCGCCAAGACTGTCTACTCGTAGGCTACTCGCGTCAGGGCGCGTTCACAAAACCTCAAGTCAGCGCGGAACTAACGGAGAAACTAAGAACTAAAGTAATCGTTGACTACGGTGTACCTAATTTCTGTGGCAATATTCGCGAACCTTTAATTTTAAACTAATAGATATTATCTAGACCACAATATTTTATGCTAAATCCTAAAATTTAAATCGATATTGAAACTTTCCAAGCTTTAAACCAACGCGTGCCTGGTAAAGGGACTGTGAACTCAATATTAACTCATTAAACTATGATCTATTTCCGAATACAAATAACGTAACTAAATCATTGACGTAACTAATCAAAAGCATATTCGCACTAAATATATGTTCAAAGTTTCGTGAAACCTTTAACGAAAGAGGTTTCATGAATCTCGGAAAGTTTCCGACTTCCAAGTAGGACATACATCACGTTACTTCGTGAAACTTCGAGCGGGAAAGTTCAAATAGCATAAAAGTTGAAGATCGGAATAATCTTGAATAACCGTGTGAAAAGGTTCCTAGCTAATTATTACTTAGTCCAATAAAGTCCTTTATTGACTCCAAGTACATTTAACGTCTAATGAAAGGCTTGATAAGAGATATGATAATATGCATGCAGTTACCGAGTTTTCCGTCTTACAATTTTCATTACTCGGTGGTCGCTCGTTACTGTATCATATCTCGACGTTCAAGTCCAATTGAACGTCTACCCAACGGCCGATGAGACCAGCCCCTCCAAATTTCCGGCAATTTAGTTGTGGTTTGCCGTAGGAACAATATAGCGTCGCTTGGTGTTCCATCAAGCTTAATGGGACCGAGCTCACAAGATCGAAGTCGTGTAGTCAGCCATTTTCGAGCGTGGTCGGACCTACGTGACAAGGCGTTCGCAGGATGGTGAAGATGGTCACTTCCTGCGAGAATCTGTGTAATGGATATCTAGTATGTATCCAACTGGAGCAACAAAAAGGCTGGATTAATTAAATGACTCCCTTATGCATTGAGTATGACTGCCTTAGTGCTCTGAAGTTACTGGATTTATGCACATATACATACGTTCCATCGATATATGCAATTGCAAAAGGATCATTAAGGTTAGGATTATAAAGCCTATTTGCAAAATCCGCCACATGTCTTTCTATGTATTGCTCTTTTGTAACTGCGTTTAATCCAATATTGTGAAGAACAAAACGTAACATCAGTTATCTTTGCACGGTAGCAATAGTCAGACTGACAGCTTGCCTACTACTTAATCAAAAAATGACTTTTGAAAAATCATCGGATAAGATTTGACTGATTTTACATAAAAATGTTAGGAGATCCTTTTTTCTCACAGAGCGAACGTTACCGCCAGGTTCAGCCGCAGGATCACAATACGTGTACAGTTCTCCGTACTGGTCACGTGTTATTGGACTTATGGCTCTGAAATCATCTTCTGAAAAGCTTTCTTCATTGTCAAAATCAGGCTCTTGAATTCTGGCTGATTGACGTAAACTCTGCAAGAAATTCTGCAGCTCTGTGCCGAGTAAACGATAAGGCCTATTTACGAATTGTATACCGTCCAAAAAAATATTCGATATAAAGAATTCGGTACCTAAATGCTGAAAACAGTAGTGAGCTGATTCAGGGACGAAGGTATTTTTTATAATAAAAATATTACCCCAGCACTCGACAGAAGGTCTTAGGTTATACTTCACGTATTTCGGCGTTAAAACTTCGATTGCAATTCAAACATACACGAGTATTATCTTGTATATCTTAAGGAGGATAATTGAGATTACCTCGATGAAGAATTGCGATCTGACATTTTTGCGCATCCACTTCTTCAGAAATACGCACCATTGCGCGAGGTTCTAGTCGAACATCACATACATAACATTGTATTACATTTCATCCTGCCATGTCAGTTTAATTCAGCCAGTATTATGCAAACATATTATGCAAACATAAAAACTTACGTGTACATCAACAGTTTAACATATGCGATGTAGACGTATGTATCTATATTACGATGTTATCTATTCCGGAGTATTCTATCTGTTTCAGAAAAGAATGGAATACGAGTGATCGTCTTATGTATCACAACTGCATAAAATTCAGAAACAAATGACAATATAAGTGATCGTCTTATGTTTCACAACTGCATGAAATTCAGAAACAAAAGACAATGTGAGTCGCGTTTTATGTTTTAGAAGTGCATGACTTTCAGAAAAGAATGGAATGCGAGTGATCGTTTTATGTATCGCAAGTGCATAAAATTCAGAAACAAATGACAATATAAGTGATCGTCTTATGTTTCACAACTGCATGAAATTCAGAAAGAAATGACAATGTGAGTGATCGTCTAATGTTTCGCAACTACATGAAATTCAAAAACTAGTAACATGTCTTGTCGCTGTTGGTTAGACTGATTTTTAGTCTTGTCTTAACCGACTGGACTAATAACATATCTTTCATTTGTTGGTTGGACTGATTTATAGTTTAGTCTTAACTGACTGGACTAATAAAATGCCTTCCCTTTGTTGGTTGGACTGATTTATAGTTTTCTCTTAACCGATTGGACTAATAAGATGTCTTGCATTTGTTGGTTTACTGATTTATAGTCCTGTCTTAGCCGACTGGAATAATAATATGTCTTGTCTTTGTCAGTTGGACTGATTTATGGTCTTGTCTTAACCGACTAGACTAATAACATGTTTTGCCTATGTTGGTTAGACTGACCTATAATTGGACTGATCTAAAGTCTTGTATTCATTGACTGAACTGTCTTCCACCTTTAATATTTCGAGCAGTGTTTACATTGCCAGGACAGTGATTGTACTGATCACAGTTTATTGAAAAATATGCACCTCATCTTCAAGTTTCAAGCGGGACATTAGATTCGCTTGTTGTCATATTTTTCTCGTTCAGCCCATCTATCTATTGCAGCCAATTTTACCGCGGCCGGATTTTAATGTAAATTGTGTGGGGCCCTTTAGGTCATCCAAATTAGTACTTAATTTTTACTTGTAATGATCTCAAGTAGGCAGATATGTTCAAGACTTTACTAATAGCGGATGGCCAAATTATCATGGACCCCGCAAAGATGAACATAAAAAAGGAATGGATGTTGTTGAACAAAACCCAATTTGTATTCCTCCTCTGTTTATGAAGCGCTTTACCTCATTTGGAATATTTTACGTCGAGACATTATGATACTTGGAGAAGGACTTTTAGGTTATTTCGTAGTCCTAAAGAAACGAGCCGTATAGATAGTGCAATTCAATATTCCATACCAGAAGTGGATCCTGAACTTAAAAATTTGGTTAAAAAACTTTAATCGCCCCATATTTTTTACTTTTTTCTAACCATATGAGAACCACCGTCGACCAGCTCGAAAATCCAAAACTCCTCTCCATATCTTCGCCTGAATCCTGGTCAACCTAGCCTAACTTTTCCTATTTCATCAAATCCTACCTCAGCTTAGTGATTAACATTAGTTTTTTTCACTCTCTAGCTTACTCCACACACTCTTGGTCATGTCCTGGACTCTAACATCCAATTCCACTCAGACATTTTTACTTAAACTTTATTAAAGAACTTTCACTCCTGTCAACGAACACGTTCTCACTACCGCAAACAACATACAAGTTCTATTATTATGACTATATGCATTTAGATTAGAAATTTTGAATGTATTAAACATATTTCTTATTCCTTGTTTTATTATTTAGTTCGATTAACTTTTTAGATATTAATAAATTTTTGTATTTATAAAAACTATACATGTACAGATATATATATATATATATTTATATAATATAATATTTATTAAATATAGGTATATATTTGGCTGTTATTGAGAAACGCAACTGTTTTGTTGTCACTGAAGCAAAAATTAACTGCTGTGAAAAATGTATCCTGATACATCACACAGGCCCAGAGTAGCAATAAAAGTAAACAATAACATTGATGAAAAATAAATTTTCGATGTAACATTTTCAAGGTTCTATTTGGCTGTGATTAACAAACGCAAATCTGCTGAGGCCTATGTCACTTCTACTAAAATTACCTTCATTTAAAACAAATCATTCTAAAACATCAAACCTGTCAAAAGTTATGGTGTAACATAAGCACAAACATTAATCAAACAGACATTTTCGATCCAACATTTTTGAGGATCTACTTGGCTTTGATCAAAAAGCGCAAATCTTCATTGAACCATATCACTCCGACTAAAATTAACTATATTTAAAGAAAACATTAATTTCCGATACGGCAATCCTACTCAAAGTTATGGTGGAATATGAACATCAACGAAAATAGTTTACAAAAATATGAGTCTTCCTTTTGTTATGCGTAGTTGACTAAAAATTTCAGAATGTTTTATTACAAGAAGCGTAGTTTTTTTTATCATGACCGATTTTATTAATTAATTATTGGTGTGTCAACTATAGGACAGCTCTTGAATATGGCTAAAGAAAAAGGGAATTTTCTTTTTACTTTGCAATGGAAACATTTTATGGTGAGTGTCCAAATTCATTCGTTGGATTCTTGATTTTAATTTCAGGAATTTTGCTCATTAACTTCATTATTGGACGTTAATTAGGATTTTGAATTTGATTTTAATGCCATTTAAATTTCTTCATTTTTAAAAGTCCATTTTTCATTATCAACAATTGAAGTTTTTTTCTAAAAGTAAACATACCGCCTCTTAAGCATAAATTCGAGGTAGAATTCTGTTGCTCACGTAAGACCTGCAATTCGCATATGCGCTTTTTTGCGGAAACTGATAAACTCGCGCGGACTCGCACTTCACTTATTTGCTAAGCGCCGCGTCCAGCATAATTGCACATACGTACACTACTGATGTTGTGAAATACGTGTTAGCAATGTTATATCGCAGACAGATTGTCTCTATTGTATAAACAGAATCTATTCGTCACTCTGAACGAATATTCACTAATATTAATGTTTCATCATTTTTTTAAAAACTCATCGCAGACGATATTTTTAGTGTACCATGTACATTAGCTTTGATTCTGATTTTATTTTCTTTTTGAATAATTTTTGTTGTTTGTTTACTATCATTATCATTACTATTATTTTGTATTGATATTAAATTAAAGAGCGGGCGAAGTTTACAAAGAGGGAGATTCCTAATCTCTCCACACAAAGCGAAAACATTGAATACATTATGCGAAAATTAAATGTGGAGAAATGTAATTTACCTAATGAGTATCTAGTTCGCTTGAATCTGTCTATCTCAAGTCTTAGAGGGAAACACGAAGAAAAATTTCAAGCGGTCTGCAGAAAAAAAGATATACCTGAAAAAAACATGGCTGGTGGTTAGATTATGACTTTAAAATTTCAGACTTAGATAAGGAAATATAAAACGATAAAAGGAACTTGAGAAGTAGGTTAAGTTTTGGTCATCCGACCCTTTCATTTGACCAAAATTCTTAGCGATCACAAAGTCGTGATATTATTGCAAACAGAACTAAAAGCCATTAATTGTGAAGATGACTCCAGAGAAAGGTTTAGCTTTTCTATTAGAGCAAAAACTGAGTATATCTACGTAAATAGCTATGAGAGCTGAAGTTGACTCACAAGGAGCTGAGATTTTTCATCCATATGCGCATATTAGAAATGCAAAAGCTTTATGTAGACCTTCAAAAGATGACATTGTAGTTACAGAAACAGAAGTTAAGGTTTCACTTCAAGCTTTGCTTAATCGAACCGAGAAAAGTATTTGTGAATTGCAAAAAGATGCAATTATCCATGGCATCATGAATTTGGATAGTAGTTCAGGCCTCTCATCTTGTTAACAATCATTCAAAGATTAATCTGCAATAATCAATTATGAAACTATATTTGCAACTACGTAAATACCCTTAGGATTAGTAAATACTAATAATAGTATACTTTGGAATAATAGAACCTCAAAGTCACCACGATTTTGTCGCCCTATAGAGATTCGGTTCGCTAAAGAATCAGAAAAACTCATTCTGGATCAGAACTGTAACGAGATCATCAGCTGGTAATAGATCAATGAAAACGTCCTTTCAAATCGTCCCGCGTTAAGCTCGGCCTGGTCTAGGGCCGCGTAATCCACTGCCCCTTCGGGGAGTGGCCGTTCCCATTCCAGGTTCGATAACTACCAGGCTAACTTCAGTGTGGGTAGGGTTGAGGTGGAGACCAACGCGCCGCCCACTGCTCCCTGCTGGTCATCCAGTTGCTCCCTTCTGGCCGAAATGGAGACGATGACGTGTCCCACCGCTTCCTACCTAGCATCCGTCTTGTTCCCTTTCTTGGAGGTGGATGCGCGACCCTTATCTATAGAAAGAAAAATTACGAAGCACTACCTGGTTAACCTTGCCTGAGTCTGACTGAGTATTAGGATTACCAAGTCAAAATTTCTTTCCGAATTCGCCTGGGCGTCCCGTTCATTGTTCAACCAACTCCTGTGGATCCGTTCGTTCGTCCTCCCGATGTTCTACATATTTCGGAAGATAGGGGACGTGATACCGCCCCGCCAACCTTCCTTCTGGCGATGGCAGTTTGTAGATGTTGAGTGAGATTACCTCTAATACAACAAAAGGGCCACTGAACTTTGGAGACAATGTTGCCGCCACATGAGCTCCTCTCTTCGACCAGAATGATAGGATGAGATACAAGATGGGATGGTGGCAACTCGACCCCCCCTTCCTTAAACTGCGAATAGTTTTTCACGGACAAGGCTCCCGCCCCCAATTGAAACACGCTAGGGTGACTCGTTTGATAGCATGGGGAGCCGTTTTATAGGGGAATCGGAACTTGTTAAAATGGACATCCCAGTTTCGGTTATCCTGACCAATAAATTACTTGATCATGCTCTTCATGACCCTATTGGTCCTCTCAATAGGATTAGCCTGAGGATAATACAAGGGTACAACTCCATCGCTAGATCGTTCACCGCATTATTGTTGAATTCGGTAACACTGTCCGAATGTAGCATTTTGGGTGTTCCCCACCTGGTCACTACTCATTCTAAAGGAAGCCGCATTAATGCTTTCCACATTGGGTTTTTTCAAGGGTGCCAGCGCGATAGATTTAGAAAATAAGTCCTGCAATACCAACATGTATTCATATCCCTTCTTAATACGAGGGAAAGGACTCATGACATCGGTTGCCACGACTGTCCATGGCTCCTGGACTATTTGTTGGGCCATAAGCCGTCGTGACATGCTCGGCCAATAATAACAAATTGCAGTACGATAGTAGGTCTTATCCCGACACAGTCTCACGTCGTCTGGCGTACCACTCATCCTCGACAGACATGATGGCCCAAAATGGTCGATTTCTCTATCTTCGAACATACGGGATAGTGCATCCGGCAGTTGGTGCATCGATCATTTTCGATGATAAATATCTAAAATATTATCTATGAGACCCAACGCCTAGTGCGCCAATCTGCCGGTTGGATTTTTGAGGCTGTGCAGCCATCGGAGGCTGCTGTCGGCCACAACTGAAAAGCGATACCCTTTGCGATAGTACCCAAACTTCCTTATGGCCCATACTACGGTGAGGCACTGCTTCTCGATTGTCGAGTAGTTCCGCTCCGCCTACGATGTTACTTTCCAGGCGTATGCGATCACACGATCTTGCTTATCTTGGACCTGGGTGATGACCACGCCCAAACCAAAGTCACTAGCGAGCGTTTGAACGTAGAATGGTAGGTTGAAGTCGGGGTACGCCAATACAGGCAACGACACCAAATCCGTTCTCAGTATCTGGAATGCCTCTTCGTGCTCGTCCACCCAAGAAAAATTATAATTTTTTTTCGTTATATGAGTAAGTGGCTCACAGATTCGAGCGTAGTCCTTGGTAAACCGCCGTTATCACGACGTAGCCGCTACGAATCTTCTTACTTGTTTAACCTTTTTGGGTCGAGGATATTCAAGTATGGGGCAGACCTTTTCGTCTAGACAGGCAAGCACGTAAGGTCTCATATCCGGGGTGATGACCTTGCCCATTTCCTGGGATAGTCAAAGCCGCGATAGGATTACTATCTTCACTTAGCGGGATTTGGTGATAAACCTTATTTAAATCTAGGGCTGAGATGTATCGAGCACATACGATAATTACCAGATCCTTTGCGTGTCGATCATATGTTCGATAAATTTCGCGACGGTTAACTTCTCGGTTTTTGGTTTTATTATCATTTTCAAAAACTGGTCTAATCTAACTTTCTCCGCTTCATCCGGTAATGCAATGCCTTTGCAAGTACATGTACCCTCTCGTCCGCAGGACCAAACGCAAATTTTATGATTGTCTCATCAGCCAACCACAACTGCTTATTACGCAACTCGAGAACAAAACCGAACTTTTCGGCAAAATCCATGCATAGTACGCAAGTATTAGTTAGACCACCTATGATTTTAAATTTAATTGAATGGGTAGTTCCTGAGAATGTAGCCGGCAGACACACCTCGCCCATTGCAGACTTAATAGTGCCATTAGCCACCCGAACCGACTATCTTTAACCCTACTGATCCCAGATACGTTCTCGATGAACCTGTGTCTACAAATCGATTTTCGTACCCCCTATATCTATACTAACATAGGGTCTCGAGTTGATATCAATTCCTGATAGGCGATCAGGTCTAGTTTCAGCAGAATTTTAACAATGTAGCCCCTTCGTCCCGTGAATATCTCAGAGTCTGGTAAGTCCAGAACTCAAAGATGGATTTCGAAATATGAGTCGGAAAATGAGTTCCCGAATTAAATTTAGCGACTGAGGGTGGGGAGGTCTCCCTCTCTGCTTCAAGATTTGAAGTTGATTGATTAAATTTCACTTCAATTTCAGTTTCTGAATGTAATTTTTGCGATAATTTAGGTTAAATTTCAGAAGGTAACTTCTGCGAAAATTTAGGTGTAAATTCAAAGGATGAATTCCCAGACAATTTAGGTTGAATAGTTGAAGTTGACGAGGTTGAGTCAAGTATATCGTTAATAACAGAAATGAGAGTCTGTCTTGTTTTAAGAGGGGTGGCGTCGTCCCTGGGACGATCCTCCTTTAGTGGTTTCTATGACAATCAACTGAATCACAAGTTTGCTTGATGTGGCAATGCTTGCCACAATTATGGCAAAACTTGGCCCATTTTCTTTAACAATTCCTCCAAACGTGATCGGAGCCACTGCAATTATAACAAGATGATTCGACCTTTGGTAGGAGTCTCCGCCCTGTAGGTGGACTCCCTCTATTGAAGTAAGGCTTAGTTGGGACCTACGCGTAACTCGTTTCCCCAAGATTCTCACCTAGATTGGTATTTGCACTGGGTTTATTATTATTCTTATTATTCCTATACTTTCCACCATTACCCGAGCTAGACTCATCATATTACTTCGCTCGCAAGCAGCGCTAACTGATTATAATCAGAAAACTCGAAGCGGCGAATAGACCTTTGAAGATCAGGCCTGAGATTACGGTGAGCGCGGTCCATCTGCTCTTTCATAGCAACCGGCCGTTGAAACTTGAGGAATAAACCATACAAGCATGTTAGAAAATCAACGGTCCTTTCGTCGCGACCCTGATAACGCATGGGGACTTGTTCTTCAAGATGCCACTGACAATTCATGTCTCTGTACATCTTTAGAAAAGCCATTTGTAATAAAGTTACAATCACCACGCTACCATAAGGCTCTGTGGGTCTAGAAGAAGGAGTGGAAACACCAACCCCAGTTCTTATTACCGCAATCGTACCCCGAATGCAGTTAATCTTGTGCTCACCGCACGTCGTTAAGGATTTTCCTCATAAGAGTTCTGCAATCCCACCTCCTCCTGAGGAAAGCCAAGCCGTTCGTCCTTCATCGTCGGACGTCTTCACCTGCTCTCGGATTTAGTGGACGAGATTTAACATCGATTGTGGGTCAGCAAGTCCCTCCACCTTTTTTGTAAGTTTTGAATAAACTGTGTTAAACTCGATATTGCCTCCCCTAATTGACTCACTCGTTCTCGACCTCCAAGTCCTGTCCTATCTCTTAATTTGCGACTCCCATCACAAATTTGGCGCCTTCCTAAAATTACCCACAATCCCTTAAAAAACCCTCCAGGTCGAGAGCGGAAGCCCTTAGTAAATGATGAAAACTTAGTGCATGTGTGCCATTTGGAAAAATTTTAATTGGAATTTTATTTTTAAATAAATTTTTGGAAAATTGATGCGAATTTTGATTGAAAATGTCTTAGAAAAGTGAGGGTAGCATTCTGTATTTTAAGTGAACAAAGTACGCGTAGACAAATGTCGTTAAAAAAAGTTGGCATACTTCGCGTGCTCGCAAGCTCTGCCACCTTTAACAAAACACAAAACTATCCTGATAAAAAATACCTTATTCGTACTCCTTGTAGCAGGATTGGATAAGAGAGGGGTTTAAAAAACAATAACTAAACGAAGAGTAACGATTTTATAGATAGACAAACAAATATCGTAAAAAAATGCGCAAAAATGGTATTGAATAGTAGGAAAAAACTAGAAAATAGTAAAAGAAAAAAAAGTCGAAAAAGAAAGCGGTGTCCATAACAGAAATTGGCGTGTGAAAATAGGAACCAGTGACGTAACTCACACAACTCCAAGCGGTACCGCCCTCAGTAGAGACTTCCGCTACGTGATCCGGCCACGAGCATCCCCAGTAGTAAATACCGAGACGCTCGCTTAAGTTAACGTACTGGTTTTTAATCAGCCACAAAACCCCCTAAGATCATGTAAAATATAAGTTATTCCTAAAATTGCTAATGCGGACGAAAATGTAAAATAAAGTAGGGAAAATAATGAAACTACGCAAATTATACTGCAAGAGAATAATGCACAAGAAAACGCGAGTAATTTACAAAACAAATATAATGATAATCAATCGGTCGAAAGACAAAATGGAAGAGTAGAAATAAATACAAACTATGAATTCATAACGCTAAGAAATAGAAAATCAAAATGGGGGGGGGGGTCGGTACAAACAAATCAAGCGACAGGTTCAATCTCCAGAACGACAAGACACACTCAAACACTAATAGAAAGTACCCCCAATTCAAACAGACAATACTGTACCCCACATAGACGTGAAATTGGAATACTGTCTCCAAATACCGAGAATAGATACTGAAAATAGTAGCACGTTACAAAATCATGAATTAAAAACGAGTAGAACAGATAGAGAAATAGAAAGCAAATAAAAGAACTCGAAAAATTAGAAAGAGAAAAAGAACGAATAGAATCAAGCCGGTTACAACGCGAAGAAACTCTCAGTAAGGAGAAAGCAAGAATAGGTCGCGTAAGGTTGCGAATAGAAGAAGAAAGACAAGAAAGAGAAAATGCGAGAATTAATAATAAAACTTTCGAAATTGATACTTTTATAGAAAATAATAATGAATTTTGGAATGAGGCACAAGAAATAATAAATTTTAAGAAAATAAAAGCGATAAAATAAAAATAAATGAGCTTTCAGAAGAAATGAATAATTTAAATGAAAAGATGGATAGAATTTCAAATGCAACACAAAACTTATTCAATCAAAGTAATAAGCCTCGAAATATACAAAATACGATTCATTTCGACGAAACAGAATTAGATTTTAATTAGCAAAGGTACTCGTTAGTAGGGGCACCAGAAAGAATAACAATAAATAGAGGCAGCGGCCAAGGGGACGGATACTCATTACCGAGGCCGGTGCAAAGGCAATTAATTATACGAACATCACATTTTCCTCAATACGAAACTTAAACGAAAAGTCGAATGGATAGGATTAAAGAGACCGATAGAGAAAGAGAAGTGATCAATAAAAATAATATGAGTGAAATTCCAGCAACTCGTATTCCATTGGGAATGATTCGAACTGCTATTCAAATTATGTCAAATTGGCCCATTAATTTAAAAATAATACTAAAAATAGTCCAACTTATTTTTTAAATAATTATGTCAGATTTAAAAGAGGCTACAAAATTAACGAAAGGGGCTTTTGCAATGGAAATTAAACAACTTTTCGAAAGATTAATACCACGTCCACACTTAGATTGGCAATTAAAAAAAACTCATGAAAATATTAGAATTGAATATAAGGTTTATATTTCAAGAAACGCTTTTCCAGATTTTTCAGAATTAGAAACTTTAGAGCGCGAATCGGAAACAAAATTGGCAAAATCTAAAATTAGAAGTTAACAACTAAATATTTTAGAGAGAGATAATTGTAATATAGATAAAAGTAAAAAGGATACAGAAAACGATCAGAGCCAATAGAATATTAAATACGAAATGCAAAATAGAGAACAAAAACAAAATAATGATCAAAATCAATCGAGACAATTTAGACCGTGATATAAAAATCAACAAAATAAATATCAATTTCAACCAAACTTTTTGAATGGAAATAAAAAAGTTTTTGACAGACACAAACGATTTGGACGAAACAAGATTTCACCTTATGATAGATTTTATAGATCGTAAATTTAAAGTGTTAGTTGATACCGGTGCAACTCACTCATACATAGTTAAAAAGTTTATAAAAACAGTTACAAAGTTAGATTATGAGATTAAAAAACCAAAGAATGATACATTGGTGTTAGCAAATGGACAAAAATCGAAAATTACAGGGCAAATTTTAATCCTTATCAAAGTAGATCATGTAGAAAAATATTTTTTATTTAGATTGGCACCTGGATTAAAATCAATGGGGATAACAGGAACGTACATGATACAAAATGTAGGTTTAAAAATGGATTATGAGAAAAAGATTTGGTAGTTACCAGAAATGCCAAATATTAAGTATGCTATAGAAGCTAATGTAATTAAAATGCAGGAACCGATAATAAAAGATACCGAGGAAAATAAGAATAGGAAGAGCGAGGAAAATAGATTAAAATTCGGAACGAAGATTAGCCTGCGAAGCAACATGCGAGAGAAAGAGACATATTTGCTACAGTGCGAAGTCTCTTCTCCCGTTTCGCCACACACCCCGCCGGCACAGAGTATACGGGGGCATGGCGCCCCACACCGTAAACCCTATGAGGCGGGCGACGCAACACTAGCAAGTGCCAGCGTGGGCGTACAGAGATTAGATAAGCGGGCTAGTCAAAATATATAGAGAGAAATAAAAACAAATGATTCTAAATTAAAGGCGGTTATCGATAAAAAAGTGGTAAAAAATTACCGGATAATAGAAAAATGATACGCAATTAGGAAAAGTAATTGGTATAATTTTAGAAATAATGCGGTGATAAATAATAATATTACACGCGTAAAAATAGAAAGGTAGAAAAATTTAGAATTTTGCGATGAAATATCTGAAGGCAAATGTCCGAATTAAATGAAGCACACCAAGTGCAATTAGAAAATTTGATTAAATGGAAAATTACTAATCGTGGAACAGAATTAAAAACGGCATAAATCAGCCATAAAATAGATGTGCAAGGCAATGAACCAATTAAGCAAAGATACTATTACTTGATTAGTTTGTCTGACATATTAGACACACTGAGATCAGCAATATATATTGATGTACGCCATTGGCAATAATGGACGGAAGACGAAAGGAACCCTTTATGAAGTTTTACTTTCAAGTTTTTAGGTTCCTTTCCTCTACCGTTGCGACGACCTTCGTTGTTTTTTCTTTTCTAGC
>JAAAKG020032376.1:0-19527 GCA_010014905.2 Druon quercuslanigerum
AATGCAAACCAAGTGTATATGACTAGATTTTCAGCTAACTTTATTTTTGTGATGTTCGGGAAATCCGCAACATCACACCAAATAACCCTTAAAAAGTAAATAAACAAGTGACAACTAAACATTATAATTTGTTCAAAAATATTGCACATTTACGTCTTGTTACTTGAATCTTAAAAAATTAATCATATTTATAGTAAAGTCTTACCTATTCCAGCGACCTTGAAACGTGAGGATTCTTTTCTTTCAGTGCTGGAAGCGTCCTCACCTCTACTGCTCCTCTGCTATGAATGCGCCCTCTGTAAGCATCTTTTTCAAATGCGCACGTGCCAAAAAGCGCGGCCAACATCAATTAATAATGTTAATAATAATGCAGATAAATACACCAGATTGTCTCTGAAATAACTGGCGGTTTCGTAATTAATAGAAATTTTGATCTGCGCAGTTTCTCATCTAAATTGGCGATAGACCGTTGCGACTCTTTTCTGAGAAACACTAGTAGCGTCGCGAGAAGGCGCAGTGCGTGGGTACTCGCTTGATAAAATTGCGCATTATACATTCGAATTGAAATTCCTGTGAATAGTGCAATTTTCTCAATATTGAGTCTTGCTAGATGGAAATGTCATCCTTCAGGAAGGTTCGTACATGGTACTGCAATTGCATGCGCATTTTTGTAAAAATTCTTTTAAACGTTAAGGTAAGCTATAAATGTCTGACTCGTCATATTTTTCAAGTGCAGAATGTATTTTCTCGGTCATGTTCCACTGTTTTGCCAATTGACGACCTTTCAGATCCATGAAATACAAGCATCTGTCCAAAACTTGATGTTACAGTGCCTGTTAATAATTTTTTGGGTGTTGTTTCATTGGTGATTGAATAGAATACACCTAATGCTGTGGAGTGGATATTAAGGTAGTGGCGTAATGTCTCTCTGTTGAGCAGGTTCGGGCCTTTTTCCTGTCTTTTCAGTGTCAACCAAGTTGCATGCGAGAGTTAACATTCTCATTTAACGACAAGTTTAAATTAAATGTGCTTTCGCTGTCGGTGCTTTTATAAGTGATATTCTCGACACGAACGTCTTCTTGGTGTGCTGGAAAGCGACGAGTCGGATTACGTATTACTCGAGACAGGCTCTCAGACATGACAACCATACTACTGATAGATTGTTTGCAACATTGCAAACGTCTCGAAACAGGCTTTCAGGCATGACAAACTTAATTGCTGACTGTGTGATTGTATTTAAAATTGCGAACGTCTCAAAACAGGTTCTCAGGTATGATAAACATACTAATGATATATTTTTTGCAACATTGCAAACTCCTTAATACAAGTTCTCAAGCATAAGTAACTTACTCACAAACTGTATGATTGAACTTAACATTATAAAACGTCTCGAAACAGGCTCTCAAGCAAGACAGGCATATTGATGGTGGATTTTTTGCAACATTGCAAAGGCCTCGAGACAGGCTCTCATGCATGAAAAACATAGTGATTGTGGATTTTTCACAACATTACAAGCGCCCTGAGACAGACTCTTAGCCAATTTTTTAATTTTACTCAGACCTAGATTTAGAGTCTAGCAGGCTAACTTCTACTTTGTTTCTCGGGTCTCTGCATTGCATGAGAGATTCATTACTTTCTACTTTTCCTTCTCATTTTGTGTTGTTCAATGTTCGCAAGACGAAACCCCTTAATGGGTATCTATTTTGTCATTGTGATTTGTTGCAGGTCTCTTAACATTACAACGTTTCTAAAGATTCATGAACAGTTCTCATCTTGAAAGTCATGGACTTTTTTACGAGCAAATGTTCATTTATAACTTGGATTATACATATAAAGAACGCTCTTCTCACATTTCTGAAATTCAAGTATTCCTAAAACAGTGAGTGCGAGACTTAAGGCTACAAAAACGTTGCATATGACACTTAGTGAATCCTGGGGCAGGTCCAACGCCGTAAGGTTGAACGCCTAGCCAGGCAGGAGAATTAGGTGTCGGTTCTTAACTGCAGCTTTCAATCCATTTTGTGCGATATTTAACCCAAACCACTACATCGGTCTTTGTCAAGAGTGACGTAAGTGTGTCGTAGCTGCCCCACGAAGACTCGTTGCCGTCTATGTTAGAAACCACATCACAGCACGCTCCATGAAGACATTACTCTAAAAGGCCTTCGACTGAAGTCTAGAACCCTTTAACCACTCAGAAAATTCGTTTGGATTCGAAATCTGACTCTTCGGTCTCTTTCTGACAAGTTCTGCTTGCTACAGCATAAGTCACTGTAAACACCTAGAATGTACATCAATTTCGAACAATAGCCTTCCTTGGCCCTAGCTTTGAGATCAGTTCTTTATCCCGCAAATTAGATCGACACCTATGTTTATCACAATAGGTCATCAATATTTTCATCAGCAAAGTTGAACCGAAATCAATCGAGATTGCTCTTCGACGCATAAGCCTTCAGATCGAATCTCGGCAACCATTATTCCTTGTCGAGGTGAATGCTCTTCTTTTTCTCGATCTTGGTGTGATCACTTGATCGTACAAAATTGTCGATAAAAATTGGTATTACATCTACTATCGGCGAGAAAATGGTAGGCATCTGCCTTTGAAGCTTAACAACTAAGCAAAAAAAAATGCTAGCGCAATAACAAAATAGTCATTTAAAAGCTCAAAGTTTTCTATGTAAACGAGCTTCAAGGAGTTAATGTAAAAAAATTCTGTGCTTTGCAGTCTGAAAACTGTAAAAAAAAGTGAGGAATTTTTGGTACATTCAGGAAGATTCAACTTTAGAGAATTATTTTTTATACAAAGGGCAATGCGAAAAACTTGAAGAAATTCAGGATTGTGAAGAAAACACATATGCACAAATTGCGATTAATGAATTTTTTGAAATGATAAAAATTTTTGCTAAAAATAACAAAAATTTTCTACTGTACTATGTTCAGTTGCAATGAAGATATTAAAGCGATTCGAACTCCAAAATGCAACGCAAAGGTTCTGTAATTATTTACAATTTGCAGGAAAGATGTGACTGTTTCTTTCGTAAAATTGTGATATTTCTTGCTGCCAGTCGGAACAGGCGCCAATGACTGGACAAGAGTTAATGAGCACACTGGCCAAAGAAAGGCATCAGCGGTCGGCAGCGAAAAAAGGCGCCCCCTTCTTTCGGGAGATTGTAAATAATTGTGGAGCCTATCATTTATAGTTTAGAGTTTGAATCGCTTTAATATCTTCATTAGAACTAAAGATAGTACAGTTGCATATTTTTGTTATTTTAAGAAACAATTTTTATTATTTCTCAAATTTCCTTATTGCAATTTATTCAGAAATTTTGACTTTATATTCATGATTTTTTCTAGATTTTTCCTAATCCTCTTGTATAAAAAATAATTTGCTAAAATTAAATCTTCCTAAATGGCTGAGTTGTAAAGCTTTAAAGGCAGATGCCTACCATTTTCTTGCCGATTATAGGGGCATCCCTAAGCGGATGCAAAGTTCATTGTGCACGATCCCATCGAGGTGCCCTTAGTCGCTAAAATTTACGGGTTACTTTTTCTACATGTAATTCGTCAATGATTACGAAAGTCTTTCTTCGCCTTTTGATACGTTTCCAGATGAGTCGTGATTGATGTGGTCGGGTTCACACTGTAATAAGAGCGATTGCGCGTTGTTTGCGCTCTAAACTTCTGCTTAAGTCTGCTGTAGAACGTTTTGAACTCATTGATCAGTTTGTTGTGGTCCTAGCTTTCGACGGCTACACACTTTGGCATTTGGAGGTCACGAATGTTTTAACGGCCTTTCGGGGACACCGGACGACCTCTCCAAGTAATGAGTCTTACCCTTGTATGCAAGGCTTTACAGGGGCGTACCTTTTTATTTCCCTAACTACTTGTGGGAACCAAAATGCATCACGATAAATCTACAGAAAAAGAAAAAGGAGGGAGAGGGGAGAGGGTTTGGGTCCTAACGGTTCTAACATAATTCTTTCCTCCCAATCTGTCTCTCCGTCAAACCAAACTCAGGCGGCGTCTGTGCTCCCAGCTCTTCCGGGAATTGAGGAATTAACGGTGCCTTTGACTAAGGCTGTGGAAACGGGAGTGGTCTAATCAGTCCCCCAATAATAAGAAATGCATCAACGGTTACCTGAAACGAAGACTAAAGAGGCAAGCGCAGTGGGCTAGCGGATAATCTGCAGTGCCTGGAACATCGACGACTACAACGTCGATAACCAGCACTGAGGCCCAGAAGCGAGGAAGGGGCTCAGATGATACCCTATCTGGGGGGGGGGGGGGTCTAAGCCTGTGAAGTAGCTCAAGGCAGCCCAGCAACAGCGAGTTGTCGGTGGTTGGATTTTCGGCCGCTCAAAGGACTGACCCCCTGATGGTGGTGGTAACGGATACGAGCTACCCGGACTCGATGCTCACTACAGCGCAGTTTGAGCATTTCAGGTAGGCCAATTGGAGGCCTTATGAACAAGATGCCTTATGTACAAGATGCCACTAGGAGTTTACGGGGGGGCTAGTTTATGCTACAGGGCCCCCAAGGCGGCCAATCCAAGGCTTGCATACTAGCGTAGGGATTCAACGTCGTCCCGCTGCTGGAGCTGTGTTCCAGGGATCTGTTGGTAATAGCCACGGATCTTAAAAAATAGGAAGGCTAGTCGTACGTCTTCTTCTTCTGATGGGGTGCGATGCCAACTCCCACCATACTTTTTGGGGCAGCACAGACGTCAAGTCAAGAGGTAGCGATCTAGTGGAATACCTTTTTAATACTGCTTTAGCTATTCTTATACGGGTAACACCCCGAACTTTCGTAACTCTATCAGGGAGGAAGTCATTGATAGCACTCTCTGTACCGGTTAATTTACAGATAACATCAAGAAGTGGTGAGTCTTGGATGAACCTACTCTCTCAGATCACTCACAGATAGTGTTCGAGTTGGAATCCATTGTACACGTTTTTGACCCTAAATGGGCCGGAAATCCAAGAAAAACGGACTGGGTTCAGTTTTCCACGGAACTAAGAAGTGCACTCTCAGAGGTGTCCAAGTCAATTAGGGATGTGGACACTCTAGAGATGGCGGCCAAAATTGTCACGAAAGCCATTAAATCTACTTATGAAAGTAATTATCGATCTCCCAGAGTCCGAAAGGCTGGGAAGACACACTGGTGGAATGGGAAACTCGAAAAACTTCGCAGGGAAACCAAAGAGAGGTTTAGACGTGTCAGTACTGGCAAAACAGAGGACCTTTGGACATCATTTACGACAATGAGGGATGAATATAGAAGTTCAATACATAAGGCAAAGCATTACAGCTGGACCGAGTTTTGCACAGATATCGAGAAAGGATTAGAGGCGGCTAGACTGTATAAGCTGCTTCCTCGAAATCCGGACGCTGTTCTCGGCATTCTGAAATTGCCCTGCGGGGGATACTCAGAATCGGGAGGGATACCTTGGCTCATGTGATTAAGGCAAATTTTCCGGGCTTTACAATGTTAGGAGAAGAGGGGACGACAGCTCCGAGGCAATTAAATTCGCCCGTGGCCAAAAAGATTGTTACCTTATCCAGGGTCAGGTGGGTCCTGAAGTCCTTCAGTCCTTAAAAGTCTCCTGGTGTAGATGGCATATATCCAGTCTTCTTATAGAGGACTGGTGAGAGCATCATAGGACCGATTGTGAGCCGATCGTGCGCGGTCAGCATCTGGATGTGCTCTTCGGAGTAATAATGCAGCAAGCGCTAAAGACAGTAGATTCTTTGTTTAAGAAGACAGGACTATCAATCAATCTGAGTAAGACGGACGCAGTTGTATTCACCAGAAGGTATAAGTGGAGAACCACGAGTAGACTGGAACTGGAAGGACAACAACTGAAAATCAAAGGACAAGTCAAATATCTAGGAGTTATCCTAGATAAGAAGCTGTCATGGAACGAGCACCTGGAAAACAAGTGCAAGAAGCTTACTAGCTGCTTGCACTTGTTTCTGCTACTGCGTCTCTCTGGCTCTGTAGGAGAGCTGTAGGGAAAAGCTGGGGCTTGAAGCCGGAGACACTTATGTGAAGGCTCGACTGGGAAGAATCAGGGGATTGATTCTGAGAGGCATCACTGATGACTCGAAGTCGACAACTACGATGGCTCTGGAGGTACTTAAAGGTTTAGAGCTCCTCCATCTCATGATTAAGGCCGTCGCTGTGAAGGCGGCCTGGATATTAAGTATGGTTAACGATGGCAGTATCTCGACAATAGTGAGGATACCAATCGACATTGCAAGGAGGCCGACATTGAGCATGCTCAGGGACAACATTTCCACCCAGCACTATCTCTTCGACAAGAAGTATCGTATAAGCCTCTTCACGAAAGAAGAATGGCTTAACGGTGGGTTACACCTGCCCAGTGATGGAGACAAGTGGTTCACAGGTGGCTTCAGGAACGGGGAGAACGCAGGAGGTGGTGTACATCGTAGATGGAATGGAATGGGCTTCACAATTACGATGGGGTCCTATGTCAGAGTCCTACAATCTGAGATTATGGCTCTGAATGGAAGAACGACCACGTCGCTACTAGCTTGGGAGTACTTTAAGGCACCGAATAAGCTAGCGGCAGACAACCGAGTCTTTATGCTTTTATCCCTGGACACAGAGGAATCAAGGGCAATGAGATATCGGAAAGGCTAGCTAAACCAGCAGCCAAACAAAATTTTGCTAAACTGAAACAGTTGTAGGGATTTCCAGTGGGTTAGTTACTGAAGAGATTAACAGCTGGCTGACCGGGGAAAATCGAAATAAGTGGAGTTTGGTCTCTGGCTGCAATTACTCAAGCTCGGGAGAAACGACGTCAAAGTCCTAATAGAAATGTTTATATGACACGGAAACCTCCGCAACGGGATCAGCCAAGCATCAGGGGCTGTTGCGGTCTCAACCCAGAACAATAATAATAATATATGAATACATGTTAATTGTAGTATACGGTGTTATTTAATTTGAAATACTTTGCAAAGGATATTGAACGTATAACTCATATATATTATGATAAATAAACTATTATTACATTAAATATACACGTGTAAATACATTTACATATTTTAATTTTTTGCTACTTATACATTTTTTAGGCATTTGTATAATGTCATTAGCATATATTGTACATGAAGTAAGCTATCTTTCTTCCCAGTATATATGCATGCTTCTACACATTAAATTATTCGCGTACAGACATCAAAACACTCAGGTACGAGAAAACTGTCTTCATCAGCTTAAAATAAAGAAAACATAAATATATTTATTTTATGATTAAAAGAAATTTGAGAAAAAATGTAATTTAATTGTGTCGCTTTCTTACTTGACTATAAGTTTCCATATTTAGTACAAAAAATTTTCCAATGGTCACCCGACAATCCTGTACACCTCTTAACATCATCATCAGCAACAGGTTTTTCTGCTTATGTGGCATCACGTACCAGTTTGAATCGTATCTAAAGAAATAAATATTAGTGATATTAAAATTTATTCTTTCAGTATTTACATTTTTTGTGTTTGTAATCACAAAAAATAAATTTCCTCTAGATAAGTCAATTTTTATCTGTCTTAAAAGTTAAAGAAACAATTATAGTGTGTTAAGTTTCACATTAAACGTTTTTGCTTTTTATCAAAAAAAGGGTGATAAAATCTGTACCAAAAAAATCCTGGCGCGAACCGTCGGGAATGAACTGTTGTTAACTTAAATAATATTGCTAAGTTTTTATTGTAAAAATATATATTCTATTGAGAAAATATTGAACCATAGAAAAATTCTACAGATTTTTATTATATTTTCTGTCGTCGCATGGATTACCATTAATTTTTTGTGTACACTACTTGTTTGCTCTAACATATAAAATAACATGAAAATCTTTCTTTGCATTTCTTAGGTAATAAAAAATTTTGTAAACAATACTAACATGTCAATCGATACAGATCCACTGCCATTCAGCAACATTTGTCCAGAAAAGCAATCGAAAAAAAGGTGAATAGCTTGAGCCATAAAATACGTTGCGAACATTACGACCATATCAAGTTGATCAATTCTCACCACAATCTGTAGAAAAATATGTTATGAAATAGTGTTTAAATCAGTGTTTTTATCAAAATAATAAATAAATTTTGCATAAATGGCATTTGTACACCGAGAAACTTCTGGTGGTACGATTTTATATTTAAATATTTATTTTTACAAAGAAACAATAGCCAGCCAGGATATAGATTACCTATTGCAAACATTAATATTTTGAATGTTAAATTGTGAATATAGTAATTTTATACGAATAAATGATTATATAATTTTATTTATATTTGGAAAAAGAAGTTTTACAAATTCGACTAATAAAACCGAAGTAGACTCGATGGATGAATGATTGGAATAAACGAACAGACAGTTTCAATATTCCCTAGAAAAGGCTGTAAAGTTTACAAAAGACTCTTGTCTCAGTGAAGTAACATAATCTTCGCCATTCACTAGCACGATGAAGCGAATGCGAAAGCAGGAGAACAGCATGTCAATAAAAAGCAATTAAGTAATATGAATAATAATAATAGACCAACATTATAAGTGGTTAACAAAAAAAAATGTCTGGTTAAATCAACTAGAATTCTGGTTAAATGCCCTTACTATCTCTTCTATTTAAACTAATCAGAATTTTGATTGTTTTAATAAGATTTTCTAGCTAATTTGAACAGAATCCTGTTTACTCTAATACTGTTAGAAATATCTGCTTGAATTTTCAACCACATGTAGATGAAGTTTTATACAATTACGGTGGATGAAATTTCATCTACTTGTAAAGGAAAAGTCAACTATACCTGCAATTGAAATTTCAACTGTTTAGTTAAAAATTCAACCACATGTAAAATATTTCAGGGAATTGAGTAGGCTTGATTCAAGATTTTCAATTAATCCAAAATCTTAAATAAAACTCATAAAGATTGCTTAAAAATACTGTACTTTGAAATTCAGTAACTGTACCATCAGAATTCTGAAAAGGAATCATGAGCCATTTCGTATGATTATGCTGTGAGATCCATACGATTAATAAAGTGCAGATAATATTCAGAAAAACAAGCAGCTTTTAAGAAGAAAACCAAAAGGTACATTGGAATTATATTGCCATTATGATACAGCAGTTAGTACCGATAGTATTAATGTACTTTTCTCATTTTGATAATATTATTCCAACGTACCTTTTGTTTTTCTTCTTTAAAGCTGCTTCTTTTACTAAATATTATATGCAAGTCGTTTGTTAATTGCATGGATCTCACGACACAAATGTGATTGAAAAGTGGTTGAGTTTTCAACATATTTCTAACAGTAAACCATACGCATTATCAAAGGGTAATGAAGCAAAAAATGGCGTTTCGGCTTTAAAAAATTATAGAACTTCAGTGAGCAAAGTTAAGTATTCTTCAATTTTCACTCTTAATACCTGAAAAGTTTCTAGATCAATATTTGTACTTATAACGATCTCTGATATTTCTTTCATTAGTAACAATAATTGCCAGCCTCCATCACTTTCATTAACGGACTGCCCAATGATCATTCTTATATTTTTGTTAAAATAAAAAATTTCTGCTGCAGGGAGGTTTATACATTTCTTTAGTGTTCACATAAACGAGTGTGAAGATTTTACGTTCATAAATGTAATGATGTACCAAAAGAGCAAGGACAAATCGTAAAAAACCTTCTCCAATATAGTGAAATAACATCGAATGATGGGTGATTTGTTACATGAAATTCAGGTAAAGACACAATCTTCTCGTATGCTTGAATGTTTTGGATCTGGAGTTTCCAGAAAAAAAAATAATTTGAGATGCTTCGAAGCACATAGCCATTGTCCTTACATGCTTCATTGATCTGCCGATAACTAATTCGACAGAATCGACTAAATTTCTTTGCAGTAAAACTTTCAACTAGTCTAAAAATTGAGTTAAAAATCTGGTGGAAGACCGGGTATGCTCAAATTTACTGCACCATACTTTAATTTGCCTCTGTGACTACCTAGAGCCATGTTATTCTTATAGACAACAAAGAACATGAGAAGTGGCATACAAATTTTGATAAATATTTGTTAGAACTTCTTTGTGCATATTCAAAGAATTTTAGTATTGTAAAGTTTAATCTAAAACGCCAGGCATTCCAAAAAATTTCTTTAATACGTGATAAACTGGTATAACCTCTGTCGTTACTGAAATATTTTTTTGTTCAGATTCAGAAGGAGTGAACTGATATTCAGTCCTTTCACCAATTTGATTACTTTCAGGAGGATTTAACGAGTAATAGCATCTAAATTGAGCAAAAAATTACTTCTCGGTTCTCATTTGTCGAAAAGGTTGGAAATTTTTTTTACCTGCGTCTTTTAACTGACTGTATACTTTATGTCAAACAGAGCTCAGTGTCTTCTCAAATAATTATGAAGCGTCAGCGATAATATTACTTACATTCTTTCAAGAAATATTTAAAAATCGATATAATTTACCGGCAAAATCGACTGATGATTTACATATTTAATAAACTTTCTGAGGTTAATTCAAGGATATTTGAAACATCGCTTTAACATCGTCATGGCCTACAAGAGAATCAGAATCACTGGATTCACAAAAAAAAACCATTAACAGTTCAAAACGACAAGGGCGTTACACTGGCATAACGAATGAGATTAGTATTAGTTTCAAATGACAATTTATTAGAATAGCATACAATCATCGCTGCAGCCTGAGAATTTCTTTTTAACAGACACAAAATTTAATGTGAATAAGCTCTGACAAGAAAACAGAACTGAATAAAGTCCAACTATAAGAATCCGGACTTTTTTAACGCATGTTTTGTCAGTTCTTGCAGTTCTTCAACCGTTTTGACCGGATTATTAGACAACCTTACTGTACCATGACCAACAAGTTGAATAAAATGCCACATTGAATGAGAGGTTTGTGGATATTTACAATTTAATGCGAAGAAGAGCTTAAAAGTTAATTCTGAGGGCTATAAAATTTCTACTACAGATCCAACGACAACAAAAATCGGCTGAATTTTCGTCAGTACTTCCTTTGCTTTTTTCTCCTACACTAGCTTGATCAATCAGTAAGTATCTTAAATGAAGTACAATTGCATCTTGAACTTCCACAAATATATAAAAGTTTCATGATAGGATATGATGAGATAGGACAAGGTAGAATAGAACAGGTTATGATACGATTATATAAGAGAGGATAGTACAGTATACTCGGTGGGCTTGGATTAAGTTCAACACAAAAGGGCTTGCACCTTTCGTTTTTCTTCTGCAATCATAACAGTGATGCCTTATGATTATTTTAAGACCAAAAAGAACAAATCACTGGAGGGATTGTTGAATAAACTCAATTTTTCATTTTGTTTTTCAGCTTATTATGTATATTTTTGTAAAACTAACTCCAATGTGGCTCTTCTTCGGTTTAAACTCTGTAGTTTGCCATCGAAAAAGAGTATCTTAACGTTAAAAATCTTTGAAACTCGGGAACCTATTACAATTTTAGAAAAAGTTAATAAAATTACAGTTTTTATTAGTTTTATAAATAATTCTCCACTTCCGAGCGTGCTACTTGAAATTTTTAAGACAATAATTAAAGTTTTTAAAATTCTCTGTAAAACTAAAAAAGATTTTATTTAATGTAGTTTAACAAGCTACAATTATATTCTCAATGTAGGGATCGAGAACTTCACTAAGGTGCACGTGTTAATAAATAATAAATGAGTAAATGATGTATTTACCACACCAAGCATCAAGTGTAATTCAGGCGGTGGGATGATGTGGAGAAACATTCTATCTTCCTGAGCAGTGAAAAAAGCAGGATTAATAGAAGTTTTTAAACTATTGCCTGCGTTTTGACAGCTTCTGCTGCGAACCAATATAAAGAATTTTTAAGTGTATTTCCAATGGTACGACTTATTTCACGTTCTGCGAGTTCACTTTTTATGGCCTATCACACCATATACATGAAAAGACTCTATAGTGCGTCATGATGCTCACCATAATGATAGAGAGTTTCAAATCAGTCGCAATTGTATCTGCAATAAGTGATTAATCTTGACAACTCTTAAATCTCTTCATAGAAACTCCTTGCTTCTATCTTTGACGATAACCTTTCAATTTTCCTTCCTCTTCAGTACACTGCATAAAAGGCATACTTTAAAAACCTTTCTTCACCATCAATTCCAAAATTCAAATGCACTTCGGGCACTTCTCTTTTGTCTTTGACATGCCTTATCAAGTCTTATACATCGGTGCAATAAGCATATATTTCGGCTGTTGCAGAGAGCTTATCCATTTTTACATTAATCAAATAAAAATTCTTAACGACAAAATAATTATCTACACGATGACTCTTGGTCGACAGCTCTTTCCTCAAATATGGTTCAACAACTTTAAAGGTTTTAGTAGCCACCCGAAAAACTGCTGAGATTTCAATCGTCTCATTTTGACTGAAATTAAATTTGTTTAGAATTTTCAAAAAGTCATCTGCAGAAAGAAGCGGACGCTATCATGATTTTTCGTCACTTTTTGTACCGCTCACGATCTGAAGAGGCGGGCCTCCACGTTGCCCAAAAAAAGAAAATAATAACTGCAGCGAATCTAGAGGAAATTGGCTTTATAGATATGATAGGTAAAGAATGAGCATAGAAATTAAGGATATATAATAAATAAAGAATAGGTTAGAAAGGAACAGGTAGTAAGTATTATTATTTACCTGAAATTACTTTATTCATTACATAGACAAGTAAGCTTTCTCATTTGGGAACGTTTTTTGCGTCGGGACATTAGAATAATGTACAGGGCATGAGTTTCTTCATATTTGACAAACATGAGAAGCAGATAAACTATGGCTCAATTTGGCAAGTATTCTTAATCATTCTATATCCGAAAAGACTGGTAGTTTCAGGCTGTTGTCTGCAGCTTCTTGTACGAATATAAGTTCCTTTTACAATTAGCGCACACAACAACTGTTATCTGTACCATCATACTCAAACATATTTTCTATGCGATTTTTTAGCTTTCCATGCACGAGCATCATTTTCTTCGCTTTTTGGAAGCACGACAGACAAACCTGATGGTGATTTTCTTCATGGGCGTTCGCTTTCAGCATATTCCTATTGATGATAGTACATTGAAATTTTCACAGCCACATTGAAAGAATAAAAAAAATAGTTTATATTCGAGTATAATAAATGATCCTTAGGACAAGTGGCAAGGAATGCACTACAAGCTCGTTTTAAACTTTTAAAAGTAAACTTATTTTAATGGATATTTTTAAGAAATTATTAAAGTTTTTCAGATTTATGAGTGATTTTATGAAATTTTATTATTATAAGAGCAATTTTTAACGCGAAGTGCTGTAGCAATTCGCTATTTAATAAATTATACATTTTAGTGAACTTTCATAAAAGTTGGTATTTTTTAACACGCTATAAATTCGGTCGTATGCAGAATATAATCTTGTAGTGTGTTTTTCATTTTCTTAAAAATCAGTCTTCTTCAACTTACATTGAGGCTCTCTTGTCTACAGTGCACAGGGAATATTCTATTTCCCAAAAACAAAAACTAAAATTTTTTTAGAAAAATATAATTTCTGATGGCTGTATCTCCTAAACTACGTAAGGCAAAATATTATTTTTTTTAGTTTAACAAGAAATTTAATGCTCTGAACTTTCTATAAAATTCTAATAGGTCCCGGAGTTCCAAATATTTCTAACGTTTAGATACTTTTATCGATACCAAAAGACAGAGTTTAACACTAGAAAGACTTCTTTGACCGAAGTCAATGATGTTTCGTGACTTTTCATTATTCAGGACAGATTATGTAATGGAAAAGTTCTCTCAAGTACTTAAACGCGTTATCAGTGAAATTTTGATCAAACTTTCGTGTGCTTGATGTAAAATGATCAAATAAATGATGTTAAATGCTAAAAACACACATTTATTTCCTAAAATCACATTATTCGTGTTAAAATCTAATATTTGTCACAAAAATCAAAATTTTCATAAAAGTATACAAAACGTGCCAGATATTAAGTGTGCACCTTTTTGGCATTTGCACAAAGAGATAAGAATGAATAATCGCAGCAATTGAAAATCAGGTAAGAGAAAAATTTTATTATATATTCCTTTTTAGGGAACAAATTATTGATTTAAATTTGATTTGCAGGATACGCAAGTAAGTAATTGCTTGCCAACGCATTTTGCCGCAGACAGGCTTTTTACGGAAGTCGCAGATAGAAGAGGCTGTGTTTCTTTTGCAATTCTTTAGGATGTGGAAGTTGCGGCGTTTTCCAGCATTGTGTGCATTTGCCTCAACGGTTTCACCTGCATCAGGTAAGTTCACAATGATTACCTTGCCTCTTGCAATTTTATGGTTGCGGGTAAGTTCTGATGCTAAATTGGGCGGAAACTGGTGACGAGAGATGTTTACCCCAGTACACTTTTTGTAAATAATCCAATAATTTATTCCTGCCAGAGCAAGAATGTTGTAGAAGATATGGTCATGTCATCTCCGACTCCTAGCGCACGTGAAGTATTTACGTGCCATTAGGTTCACTGAATCGATTCCTGCTTTTGAGGCATTGCAGTACTGAATACTCTCAGGGAGCTTCTTTTCTCCTTCTGGTATCTGCACACTTGGATGCAAGGTACTCAAAACAATTATGTTCTTTCAAACTTTTCCCTGATAAACAGTAAGGCTAGTGTCATCTCTTATAAAAATAATTTTTGAGTGGAGAGGAGCCATTGACACCTGTACAGCTTTTGGAATTTCTCGTCGAACACGATTGGCGGTCCCCAATTTGCTTGTATTTTTAGATTTCACTTTATAACGAAGACTGGCTGTAGTGAAAAAATTATCAATGGTTCTGCAAATTTACTGTATCAATATCCGTTGCATTATGGATAGGGATGTCTCTGATAAAGAAAATTCCGAATTCAACCAAGTTTTATTTTCTAGGAAAAATTTTTCATTGCGCGCCTTCTAATCACCTACACTTTATACCCATTTTTTCGTGAATGCTGGCATGAAATTTCGAGAAAGTTTGACATGAGCTAATTCTCTCGAATTATCGGGAAGATTGTACTTTTCCTGTAGATGATTCAATAAAACTTCTACAGTTTAAAACTCGCGGTTATCAGGACACTGCTCAATTCCTGATTTTTGAGTTTAAGATACTCACGATTGAAATATCCAAGAAATTTTGATAAGAAAAAAATAATAAGAAAAAAAGAAGACAAAAGAATGAAAAAGGAAAGAAACACGTACACACACAATTGTAACTGGTTGAGGGGATCTGAGATAATGTAACATGTATTTATATACAATCGAAGTTTATTGGAGAAAATATATAGAAAACTATTAGAGAATTTGAGTTGCTCGCTTGATTGCCACAGCTCAAATGGTTCAGTTCTCCGGGTTCTCCCTTATTCGCACTCGAGTTTTCCTGGTCGGAAGGTGGGAGAGCCCACACGAAGCCACCAATCAGACTGGATTTTTCATACGAACTGGATTTTTCCGGTTGAGTGCGAGCTTGAACTCGATTTTTACGGTTGAGTGTGAGCTTTAACTGGATGGGTATTAATTCGTCATTCCATGACGAATAGACGAGATAAGTAACTGTTCATTAATTTGTTTATAACAATGGCAGGTATTATTATTCGTACAAATTCCCTAACGTTATTTGAAGATCCGTCATTAATAATTGAAAGCATCCAATGAACGGAGTTTGTGTGATGAAAAATATCCGAATAAAGCAATTGTTAACTAAGACCGTTTGAACTATTGCGAATTGTTAATATATGAGCAGATATGATAACTTAGTATCATTCACGAGCTCTACGGAGCTAATTCCATGGAAAATGACTATTCTTTTCGTCACCAATAGCTGAAGCCAAAAATTGTTTTCTTAATTTGTTTATAATAATGATTGTTTAATCATGAATCCTTATAGGCATGACAGAAAATTATTTTTGTTGATTCTGGAAAATTAGTATTTGGCACTGGGTATTTGGGAATGAATCTGAGTATTCTCTTGAAAATGGTACTCTTGAACAGTCAAAAAAAGTTTTTTTCATTTTTGTAAATGAATAAAAAAGAAATAGAGCCTTTACTTTGCATATATTCTCTGATGAAATTATGTGAATTTTCATCCGCTTTAATTTAAAAAGAAGCATTTAAATCGGATGAAAATTTTAGTCGGAAAATCAATTTGTCCAGAGTCATGATTTTCGTCCCACTGTGCGACGTAACTCGAACGTCCAGACTGACGGAGCGACAAGCGAGTGTCAATTAGGCTCTTCTTTTTGGTGCTTTTAATTAAAATAAATTTTCATGATTAGTTGAAACTACTCGTCGATATTTTGAACATGCAAGGAGAGGGACTTATATGAAAATACCATGGTGGATAGTGCTAATGAAGTTTTTCTTTTAAATTTTCCACATCAAATGCTTCCGTGCTTGACACTCGATGATCAGTTTTTTCAACTTGACGTTCTTAATCAAGATTTCCTAAAAATTGTATCAAGTTTATACTGAAACAAGAGTGACAAGATGAGTGATAGTGTGATACAGATAAAGTGGATTGTTTCAGATTTTATACATTTTTCATAAAAGAAAAAGGAGTCTTCCCAAAAACAAAATGGCGCGAAATCGATAATAAGCTGGAGTCAAGCCAGGGTCAGGATCGGCGATGTATCCCAGTCATCAAGTTTGGCCCTAGCCAGAATTAGCGTGTGATTATACCTTGACCCAGACTGGATCACAAGTCCAGGGTCTAGTTTTACCATGTTTGGGCCCGGTGACGCCCACGACTAAATTTCCACACAGGAAAAAGATTTCTGAATGACATTACGAGCTTATGTTTTTATTGGATCAAGAGTTATTTAACTTAAGAGTCTAATACTTTCTTCAAGTGGTTATGGGTACAGATATGTATTAATATAGGCGGTAATGAAACACTGATAACCAAAATCATTATTATTCGCCTGTGGACATAGCCCAGAATCCAGTCATCACGCGCTTTCTCATTATCCAAAGACTGTTTCAATCTATTCAAAGATACTTCCAGTTGTTGTGAATCTGCTGTAAAATATTTTTTTCTTTGAAAGAACTTATTATAATAATACATTTCTAAAGTTTCAAAACCTTTGTGGGAATCTAGAATAAAATAAGTATACATGCAGGAACAGGACATGTGTCTCATTCTCTGTTGTGCTATGCGGTTTCCAAACAATATGGTGTATAGTTCGTTGCAGATTTTTCGCCAAGTAATAGGGTTAATTTGCATGAGCAATCTCAATAAAAAATGCCCTAGAAACTGTATTGCAACTGCATTGACAGCGCATGGGCAATGGATTGACAACTGTATTTTAGTTTCCGTGAAATCTCTTTTTTTAAAGCTCTTTCGGCTTTAGCGAACACTTTCTCTTAACGAATCTCGTGCTTCACCCTCGACTTTGTCCAAAATGCGAACTTTCCTACATTATATTTCACTTTATTATATGAAATAAATATTTTATTTATGTATGTACATCGTTCTGCGGCTGCTTATTCAGATATTGCAGAATAAAGTCAAATTTTATTTTTAATGATTACTTTTTAATATTTTTTTCTTATTTTGCATTATGCCTTATTCTCAGCTACCCTGAAAAATGTATATCATTTCAATAAACTTATATTATTTCAATTCATAATATGCATTGTTATTGAAACTTACATGCTTTCATTGTCTTATTTTTAAAATTAAAAAACTGCTCATTTTTTTGAAAAAATGTTATTAAACATTAGGCTGCTGCGAAAAACCAACATTATGCGTCCAGGAAACGCTTGGGTGCGGAAAAGTGTCCCAGTCCAATCCAAAACTCACTCCAAGGGTGACTTTACGATGAAACGTTATCAGAGGGTACTTATAGGTCTGTACCGAATCGCCAAAGTCATTCTATGCCAATCCTCATGGAGGGGGAAATGGCTCAAAATTGCGTATTTTCGAGTAAAACGCTTTAATACTTGTGCAGCTCCTAGCTCACTGAGCTGCAAATCGGGCTCCACGCACGCCCTACCCAACCATCCAACCATACGTAGAACGTGCTTATTTAAGTCTCAGAGTCATTAATTACACCCACAAAGTCTTTCTTAGTGTCAAATAAGTTGACAGTCTTTCGAGAAAGAAGTGTGGCGCGTATCTGTCCCGAGGCTCGGGATCGATGCTTTGTCTGGACACCTCTGCTACCAGTCTAACAATTCTTTCCACCGCTACTTTGTGACAAGGGAAAGATGTAATGTCCCAGTCTGGTGCCAAACCATCGGCAATAGATAGCTCAGCGGTAAGTTCATCCTCTGTTATAGGAATTAAAACTGGAGGTACGGTAAGTGAAACATCTGTCTGTTCTCAATCAATCATTTCTGTGAAATTATTAGCTCCAAAAATAATTTTTGGCATAATATTGTATATGACAGTTGTCTGTTGCTTATGTTTTGCTTTAGGATTTTGGTGAGTGCGTCTTGGCGAACGGTAAGCCTAGGGTCGGTTACCATTCCAAGAAGTATATTTTCTGACATGACCACATTTCGGTACTTCAGAGGAAGAAACCCTGACAATTTGGTTGCTTGGAAGAGGTGCCGACTTACATCAGCGATAGACTTATCCCGTCTGATGTGGAAC
Organism: Druon quercuslanigerum; assembly: GCA_010014905.2. Taxonomy (NCBI): domain Eukaryota; kingdom Metazoa; phylum Arthropoda; class Insecta; order Hymenoptera; family Cynipidae; genus Druon; species Druon quercuslanigerum. Next base: position 18,691 of record JAAAKG020032376.1, read on the forward strand.
CACTGAGGTACGTATACTGTGAGTAAGTATTCAACTAATAGTTGCAGTTTGTTTGTGGGTCTTTTTGTTGATATGTATAATCTCAGAATTCTATTTGCAGTTGTTAGCCAGCGAACCATGTTGATGGGGCCTATCTTCCGGGAGGCCAGTTCAGGAGAGCACACTCCGAACCTTATAGCATCTGATATCTCATAAAGATACCTTTGATCTGAGCTGAGATCAGTGGGCTCAATCTCAGGTAAGTCACACTTAACTTGTTTAAACTGTACAACATCAAGGGTCTCACAAGTTGCAAGTTGTCCCCCTATAGGTCCTGAGTATTTGTTCGGACTAGAGGTAGGTTCGTCAATAAATACGAAAAGACTTCTGAACGCTAGCTCATTGAAATGTAATAGACAGACAACCCATTGCAAGTGACGATCAAGTCGTTCCTCTAGTAGACGAATAATTCCTTCCTTCCAGCCTGTATTCGTATTTGTACCGTCACAGCCCACGACTACCACTGCATCGAAGCCTCCATTTAGTTCTGTTGTTACGTAATTTTAAATAGAATCACACTCATCTTGGGCATGGCTCGATGGTGTGACCACATGGCCTACGTATTTAGAACCTGGTTTGACCACCAAAGGTATGTGTTCCTCGTTAATAAATCCGGAGGCTGTCAATGTTTCGTCTTTCCGACTATCAAAGTATAAGCCACGAATAGAACCTTCATTTTGAGAAATATCCGGGTATATCATACCTGCTCGATTGGCAGCGAGGAGTACAGACGAGCCTAAATGTGCCGCAGCCCGTTGACTTATACCATATCTTTGAGCAACTACTGCTGCTTCAGAT